>JAPEVW010000043.1:52500-360000 GCA_027921565.1 Artemia sinica
TTTCTGACAATTGGCGTCGAGGGGTATCGCTAGTTTTGAAGAATTTATTCCTGACAGTCGGCGTCGTGGGGTGTCATTAGCTGTCGAAGAATTAGGGGTGGTATATTCTTGATTTTTGGTGATGTTTTGTTTTGAGGAACAATCCAAACATAACCAGTTCTTATTCCACTGGAACGTTCTATCCCCTCACATTGCTCATGAATGGAAGAGTTGCATGTACAACATACCAGGTAATTGATTATTGCCCTTAATCTACACTCAGGACACACTCTCTTAAAGTCCTTTGGTTGTCCTTTAGTCATTTGGTTGATGAATCAAAAGGGTTGACAAAATTCAAATTCACCTGATGGCTGGTGACAAAATCTAGAATTTAGGTCACAGTTAGTCAACTTTGTCACTGAATTGGTTGTCCTTTAGTTATTTGGTTGGTTAATATAAAGGGTTAAAAAGTTCAATTCACCAGATGGCTGGTGGCAAAATCCGGAAGTAAGGTTACAGTTAATCAACTATGTCACTGAATTAACTGAATTTACTGCAAAAAGGCATATCTTTCCGGTATCCATTGAGCGAAATATCTAACTTCATCTTCTGGGTCATGGACTGAATGCAGGTATTTCTCACATTTGAAGTCTTCTAAATTGAATAATGCTATGTTTTTATCATATTTTTTTTCTAGTAAGAGTTTATCAGTTGGCATGTTTCCCTTAACATAAACAGCTTGCACACAAAAAAAACTGCATATTTCCTGAATTTCTTCTTGTACATGTTTTATTTTATAGCCATTTTCATTATATGGTCTTATGTTTTAACGTAAAAGCAATTTCGATTTATAAAATTTAGTGTTGGACTCCATCTATTTTTCTCGTACTTATACATATTGTATCTGACGTTCTATTTATAGCTATGAATTTCACGTCGTTGATTGTCTAGGAGTAAGAAAGCTGCTTCGAAAATAATGCCAGTTGAGGAATATTTCAGACCAAAATATTCTGTGTCAATCACACCAAACATTATTATATCTGAAAAAAAGGGCTTAAATTAAATAAATATGTAATGTTTCTGAAACTCTAACAAATACAACTCACTTTCTTAGAATAAACTGAGAAGGTGGGAGTGTGTTCGAAAGATCCCAACTTGAAAACTGTGAAAATGATGGGCAAATAAGTAACGTTTGACATTTCAGCACCCGCCCCTCTGAGTAAATATTTGGAGGGGTCAATTTTCTGAGGAATAACTCAAAGCATTGTTATACGAACATTCAGTTTGAATACGTAAAAAGGGAGTGAAGCAGGGTGTAGCAGCTTCTATCACATTTAGAAGGGTCATGGATCAATCACCATGTGGAAAATTGCCGTAAGTAAAGAAAAATCTTTGTCGAAAGCAACCTAAACTCTTAAAATCATAGTTTGATTATAACAAATTCAACTTTTCTCAGAAATAACTCAAAGCATTATTATACGAACGTTCAGTTTGAATAATATTAGCACATGAAAAGTTGGTACAATTTTGGAAATTGGATACAGGTTTAATAATGATGGAAATTATGTATTGAAATTCAACGCGTGAAATTCTGGCTGAAGTCACAATCTACAAAATGCGAATTTTCTAATTTTTCCTACGAATTTTGAAGCACTTATACAGTTACTTATTCTGTACATAAGTAACTTTTTTGTTTTTTCCCTTTACAATGATGGCGATAGAATTGAGGCACGTCCCCCTCCCCCCTTTTCAGCAATGTCATAAAAATATTTGTTAGTAATTATTTATGGGGAATAACTCGTTTCACTCCTCCAAATACTGGTTGCATAGGCCTAGCTTAATTATTGCATTTGTCTGAAAAACTGTTTTAATTTTGACGAGAAAAAAATTCCTTTGGCTAAACCGCTATCGTAAACACACAGGAAAAGGGGATGCCAAAACTTATTATAACCTTGCACAGAGCTTTATGTCAAAAAAAACAGAGCGGCTTAATGACAACAGACTGACGGATGTCAGTTGTCACTTTTGCTAGAATACAGAAAGGTGCATTGAAAATGCAGACGGGTGAAAAAGTCACTTTTTTTGAGAAATAGAATTATTTTCAATGAAAGAATTACAGTCATAAACAGAGGGGGGAGAAGGGGGGTTTAGGTAGTAAAAGAACATATTTTACGTTTTCTAGTCAGTATAAAGATAGCATAGTGGAGTTTGTATTAGAGTGGGAGGGGGGAGGGGATTTACCTGAATATATTGAAGGATGACCAAGGAAAATAATTTTATTTGAGAATAAAAATGAAAATGTACTAAAACAGAACTTACATGGTAAATTGAGGTTTCCAAGACTTCTAACTCATCAATAATATTCTTTGTTGTATTCATTGTGTCACAATACTTTCTGATAATTTAATCACAATGCATGCTCGTTATAGATGAAAATCTCAAGGGCGAGTTGCGATGTAATGGGGAAAAACCATATGTAAGCGAGCCTCTGATTGGCTTAGAAGGAGACACGTGATCCTGTTTTTCCTATTCCTGGATCATAACATTCTCCCTAGCTTGCACTTGGACGAACAACAACAACAAATAAATCGACCTTGGAAATTTAGTTCCCCTAGATCAATACATTCCCCTAGCGATTATGTAAATCATTCCCAGTGTCATTACACTAGGCCAAACAACAACAACAACAACAAATAAATCGACCTTGACATTATCCATCAGATATTAATAAACCATGAATAAATGGAGTCCTGTTCGGTGTTAGAGTCAATTGTAGATGATAGCATGAGGTCCGTTCAGTATTCAATGCCCATAAATGGAACTGCGTCATGAGTCCTAGATCAATAAAATTCCCAATCGATTATGCAATCAATTTCTCAGAAATCCATTTCCCCTAGGGAGGCTATGCCCATATTTGGTGCCCCGTCCCGAACTCATGAGGTTAGGCTAGGTTACGCAATCAATTTCTCGGAAACGTGTTCTCCCTGGGGGTTCGATGCCATATATGGTGTGGGATCGGGACTGACAGCACAGATGTTCTCCCTATGGACTCTATGCCCATATATGGAGTCCCCCCGTGTCAATAGGGTCATTTCTACTACCGTAATTCTGGGTTAGGCCCAGAATATCCAATCTTCCTAGCTAGATTTAGGTTATATACGTATTTGAAAATTTCACAAACAAAATTTTAAAGTTCCTGTCACATCGTTACCATTGACCTTTTATTTTTACCCATCATGTTAGCTATGGCAATATGAAGCTAGTATATTAATTAGCATCATTTGCGATAGTTTTCATTTATTTTTGTCAACTAAAAATTGTATAGCCCACCTAAAGTTCATACTGGAGAAATTTCCTCGAGTAGCCTCCGCATTTTGCACGGTAAAAAAAACAGATATTTTTTTTGGTTTCTTTTTTTTATTCCACGAAATCTAACATTTTTTTCGTGTCGCAAAATAAAAAAAGTAAAAAGATTTTTTGAATGCTAAAATTAATCTTTTATAATCCAATTTACATCTGTTTCTGTATACGTAACTATTAATGTTTTCAGTTTTAGAAAATCCACACAGTATAAACATAGTAGTACTAATAATTATAGAGGACAAATTTTATTTGTTTTGTTGTTGTATACCATATTGTCATGCGTATTCTTAGTTATAATGTCTTATACCTAGCATGAGTTAATTAATGAAATTGTTGAGCATTTAAAAGATTATTTTGAACATTTGCGCTGTATAGGAGGAATGGGTAATTTTTTTTTAATACAAGTGACGCATCGCGGACCATAAAAAAATATCGGGAATAGAGCAATTTCAATTATAAATATGACATTTTCTCTGCTATAAAACTTGGAACTATCTGTGGTTTTGAAATAATGTCTGTGATTTGGTAACTTGATAAGCTATTAATCTGATTTTAAATCTGCTGAAAGCTTCCGTGAGCTATAGTTTACACAAGATCTTGGGTTTGCACGTGAGACTGTACGTAGATGCACGCTCGTCCAACTCTCAGGCTGTAGGGGATTGAAAAAAAAAATTCTAGAGAGGGAGAGGGGTAGAGATGCGAAAATGAGTATTTTTAGACAACTGTTTGTGCGACATTCAGGGTGTGTGGGGGGGGGGGGGGTACAGAGGGCTTGAGACTTTGAACCATTGCTACGGGTAGGAACCCTTCCTCCCCTTTTCTGGTCAAAAAATGAGAGAAAGTAGATTTAGGAGAAACTTTAAGAAATTGATATGAACTGTCTAGTGTTATACGTGTTGTAGGAAATTAATCAAGCATTATTGATTGCAAACTATTATTGCTAGGTTGCACACTTGGAGTTTTATTTCACAAACATTCGTGAACTCTGGAATATAGATGTTAATAATGTACATAAATGTCAATTTTTTTTTTTTTTTTTTCCCACCCTCATATTCCATCTGTTCTATTGGAAATTTATTTTGAAATTGATATTTTGAAGTGTAGGAAATTTTATTTGCTATTAATCAAGCATTATTGATTGCAAACTATTTATTGCTAGGTTTTATTGCTAGGTTTCAAACTTGGAAGTTTATTTCACAAACATTTCGGCTGCCGTCAATCAAAAGGCGATATCTGACATGACGAGCGAAATTGAGATTTCTGCGTATGCCAAGTAAAGACACTCCGCTCTATCGGTTGGTCGAGTCAAAAACGTGATATCTACAAAAATAGCCAAGATATATGGTAGTTTTATTTGGCGTTATCCGGAAAACTTGTATTCTCTTGTGACTCAAAATGCGATATCTACACATGCAGATATCGTCTTTTAGATCTTTGCTTTTACTTCCAGCGCAAGAGCAGATATCGCCAAATAAGGCCAACCTTTCATCACATTCAAGGCTATGTAGAAGAAAAGATTCCGTAAAACTGAAGAGCAGAATCATGAGCCGTGGCAATTTCTTGTTGAAAGAGGCCCTTAAGATGGCGAGAGAAAGGTAAGGGTAAATGGCTTGTTAGGCCTGTGTACCTGTAAAAGGAATTCTTTTGAAATTTGTAGAGATTTGACCCCAGCAAGGGAATCAGCTAGTAGGATAGGTCAGTTTAAGTTTCTAGTTTGCAATTCTGATGCAGGTTTTTCGTCATAGCTGTTCTGGGGGTTCGTTTTGCAGATGGTTTGCTGTTGTCAGACCACATTATTGCTTGTTTGGCAAATGTTTTGTGTATTTTTATTTCTTCAGCAGTGTAAGCTACTATACCATACATTTTGAGGCTATTTAAGAAGAATCTGAACTCTGTTAAAATCTGACGAAAACAGGATCTTTCCCAGTCAGGGCCACTAGCTGTTTATGGGGTAGAGTACCCACTATTTTGGGGTACTCCTGGGATGCATGTCCTGTGCATGTCCACACAGTCAGGGATGGCACTTTAAATGGATTTTTTTTCTTTTACGTGTTAAAATGTAACAAATAACAAAAGCGTTTTATCCAGTTTTGGCCTCGAAAACATTTATGACTGAGGTATATACTTTACATGTAAAAATTTAATGTAAAAAATCATATTTTACATGTAAACGTTACGTTACATTTTTTTTTTTTCATTGCCAACCCCTGTCCACACTAGAAGCAATCAATGCATGTCTGCAGCACTCAGGCAGTATCTATATATTTGGGGATCTGTCTCCTGTCATGACTCTGCGCTCTCAAATAAAATCTGACATTGTATCCGTCCGGGTCAAATAATTGAATCATTAGAAACAAGACAAAAAACTAGCCTTCAGTCGGGAAAAACCATTCGAATCCACCGTTTTTGCAATTTGTACCTTCAAAAACTCTCGCGGTTCCATGGCTGTGCTGAGATCTGGCTGATGGTTGCTCGACTAGGTGTTAATCCGGTATGCAATCCCTTCCCTTCCGAAATCCGACCCATGGTCCAAAAAGTTTCGGGACCCCTCTGCTTTACGCTGTTTGTTCTTTGTATTTTCTGCTGATAATTTTTTTTTTCAGGGAAACAGCTCAAAACAATGCGCAAAGTAGCTCAAAACAGCTCAAAAGAAACACAAACAATGAGATGGCAACAAAGATGCACGCTTACAGCAGTGAAATGGCGACAGCAGATATGCATGCGGATAACAGGGAAGCAGCTCCTGTTTTTGTGTCCCAAAAACAAAGAATCATCAGAATTGTTCCCAAAGAAACAGTGATACCAAAAGAAATACCCATCAGTGGAATATTCTCAAGCATCCGTCACCACAAAAAGTTTCAGTAGACCAAACAGATGCTCCGCCTGAATTAGAGAACATACAGTTTATCAAATACTGGCTGGAAAAAGTTGAGACTGAGAACATTGGAGTAAACTATGACATGGGGACAGAAATGCGTGCGGAAAACAATGAGACTGCTACAGAAGATATGTATGCGGATATGAGTGAGTTTAGTGACAGAGACGGTGGAATAGTTTTAGACTTGTCCACTCGATCTAACCGTCATGCAGCTAGTAACGAAGATACCAGACAAAGCCTACATAAAAATTTACTTGATTCAGACGATGACTTGGAGACCAACTCAGCAAGTGAGTATCAGCCAGATGGAGAATCAGAAGATTCTGATTCTACGGGTGCTAGTGTTCGAAGAGCAGCAAGACAAAGTACTGATGTACAAGGCGAGCTTATCTCATTATTAACTGAGAGTGAAGTCTCTATCGCCAGTGTTGAACGACAAGAAAAAACTAGATGTTGAAGAACCTGCTTTTGTGACAAAAAAAGAAGACACAAGTCTTAGAAAAAAGGAAGAAAGCCGATTGAAAAGAAAAGGCAAAAAAAACATCCATTCATAGAGAATTGGTACAACCCCGAAAAGTGTAAGAAAAAGTGCAAAGAATTTGCAATTGATCAGAAGAGACAGATCTATGACAAGTCTTTAAGAATTAAGCCAGGGAGAAAGAATTGCATACATCAAGTCGTTTTTGTTAGTGACGCGCCAAAAAAAAAAAGAATCACCGTAAAGACTCAAAACGTACAAAATGTAAAGACTACAGTTTCGTGTATCGTCCCCTACCTATTGCTGCTGGGAGAACTCTCGTTGGGAGTGTGCCCAAAAGACGTTTCTTTCAACTTTGGGTTACACCAGTCCGAAAGTCATCGAGGTAATATCAAGAAAGCTAAAGACCGAGGGCGTTGGATTTTCCCCTTCAGAAAAAAAAGAAGGTGCTAGAAAGGTGGATGCGGACCGCGAAGCTATTCGTATGCATATAGAATCGTTCAAGCCGTGTCAGCCCCACTACAGGAGGTATAAACAGTCCGTATGTGAGATATATCCCAAGAGATATTACGTTTGAAGCTATGTTTGCTGACTTTCAAGAAAAGTTTCCCGAGCAGCGTTTGTAGTCAGAGTTCTTACCTTCGAGTTTTGGCAAGAAATGAACATATCAAACAAGATGCCAAGGTCAGATGTATGTGAAATCTGTGACTTGTTCAAAATAAAGGAATCCAGGCAAGGTGTGTCAGACGAAGAAAGGGAGAAGCAACAGGAGCATAGAAACCAGGCAGAAAAAGCTAGGCGAGAACTTGACAAAGATGCTGATCACGCACACGGCGAGGAGAAGGCAGTGTTTACAGTTGATATGCAAAAAGTCCTAATTCTTCCAATACAGCCAGCAGTTAAAGAATCGCATTTCACAAGCAGGCTAGTGTGTTTCAATGAAACTTTTGTTCCACCGGTTTCTAGTGCTCGCACTGGCTCGTCACAGAAGTGGCATACTGTGTAGTATGGCACGAAGCAGCATATGGTAGAACCGGGGATGCTGTCGCCTCTGCTTTTTTCGGTCTTGTGGATGAGTTACGGGATACAAAAGAATTTACATTCTCGGGGCCAATAACTGCTCGTCACAGAACAAGAACTGGATAATCTTTTCCATGTTCTGCGCATTGTAAACGAACCATGGGGTCCAGAGAAGATCTCCATCAAGTTCCTGACAAAGGGACACACACACATGGCAGCTGACAGCTTGCATGGAGTGATAGAGAAGAAAATCCGAGCGAAACAGGTTGTTGAGGACTTTCTCGAGTTGAAAAAGGTTATGCAGGATTCCAGACAAAATACCCAAGTTAAAGAGCTCCAAATAAGCGATCTCTACGATGGAAGAATGAGAAGTCTGGGAAAAAGTCAGTTTGTTATTCAACTTAGAAAGATCGTACAGGCAAGTTTCATGAAGAAAGACTCGAAACTATATTATCGATATGATTTTGACGACGAACTGAAAGCTGTAGATTTTCTGACAGTGAAAGCCAAAACTAAAAGTGCTCTAGGCAAAGGGTTGCCTAAGAAGCTGTCGGTCCCAAAGGGGATTTCAAGGGACAAAAAAAAAAAACAACATCCTGATGAAACTTGTACCCCACATTGCAGACACACGGAAAAAGTCTTTCTGGAAGAACATTCATGCAGCCAACGTGCAAGACTTGGTTGACGAATTCGAGGGCTGTGAACCAGAAGACGAGTAAAAACACGTAGACTTTTTTCTTTTTTTTATAACATAAATGAATATCACCTTTATTACCTTTATAAAATTAAACGAATTCAATGTTGTGGAAACGCTTGCGCTGTAGTTTGACTTGATCTTAACGTATTCCTCTGAGATGCGCTTTTTTCCCGCAATAGAAACCATCGAAGACCAAGACCAAACTACAGCCTGAAAACAAGGTTATTCTACATCATGACATAGCTGATGTTGCTGGCAATCAAATACGCTTATTGGAAACTGAGTTTCGCTTTGATTTAAAGTCGTTTTGTAAAACGGTAATCTCGTTTTTTCTTATATGGAATTTTACTGTGGCGGTCTTGCAGATACCGCCTTTTGTTGACAGGTTAAAAAGCGATATCTGCACTATCTCGAGAACGAAAAGAATTGTCTAGTTTTTTCTTAACAAAAAAATTTGTCTTACTCTGAAACCTAGGTTTGATGTATTTGTTTGCAAAACAGGCACCTCCTATCATGTTTTCTAAGGCTTCAAAACTTTTTTTTGTGTTTTTTCGTTCTCCTGTAAAATCGAGTTTATGTCAGATATCGCCTTTTGATTGACGGCAGCCGAATTGCTACCCGTCAGAACATCGACAGTCATAACATCGACCACGTCAGGACATAGACAGTCACAATCACTACGCGTCAGAACATTGACAGTCAGAACATCAACACGTCAGTTTATTGACAGTCACAATTGCTACCCGTGAGAACGTCAACAGTCATAACATCGACACGTCAGTTCATCGACAGTCACAATGTCGATGTCCGACAGTTTTATGACTGTTGATGCTCTGATGTGTCAATGTTCTCACGGATTTTTCTTGTCGACGAAATGACATTTAGTACTTGTGACGGTTGTTCGAAATGGTAACATCTCCTTTATTCCATCCTAGTCATTGTACTTCTTTTCAGACCGCAATAGTTCTTAGTCCATTCTTCTTTGAAATATCTCCACAGGCTAGACTAGACTAGCTCATTTAGTCACCATAGGAAACCAAACTAGGCCTAGGGAAAATCAGAGGGAAGGGTTAAAAGTATAGACTAGAGGCTATTGAGAAGGAAACATTGAGAAAATATGTTTTTATTTCATCACAGTTGATTCAATTTACGGGTACACAGGTTGAAACAAGAGAGACGCATTGGCAGCATGCATGGGAAATATACAATTTGAGCTATATATTTGAACATTAGGAGGGTTGGGGGCAAAGTAAAGTGGAGTTGCAATCAAATATTCTGTATTATGTAATAAATATACAATTATTCTGTATGTAACGAAGTAAGAATTGTTTTCTAAACATATTTCCTACTCAAAAGCCCCTACTCTACACCTCTACTGAGGGAAGTTATTCGGCAGCAACTGTAATGCCCATGCCACATCATAGTCACATCTATCAATAAAGAAAGCCAAATATCATGAATGACATGGCAATTTTCTTGATTTTAACATCACACTTGTATTTTAAAAGCAAAAAAATTTAAATTGCAGGAAATTAGTTTACTGAGTTTGCACCAACAATAATTTCTGTCCAACTGTTCTCTATTAATGCTAAGTTTTCCTTAACTTTTTGTCAAATTCCTCTCCCAGATAGAAAACTCGCTGTTATAAAGTTCCATCTTTTCTAGTTTTAAAAAGTATGCCTTAAACCTTGACTCTGATTGGTCAGTCAAGAAATTTATGCTTGAAAGTTGAACAATGGTCAATTCGAGAAATTACGAACGGCGAACGTAATTGGCGCTGTAGTCGTGCGTAATTTTGATTTTATCGAAAAGTGTGACTATAATGTAGCACAGGCATGAGACTACTGTTTGTATTTTTATGATTAGTGACATTTCAAGTTCTCTGTGGAACAATCTTTTCATATTCTTTGCGTTGGTAAAATCCTACTTTAGCTACTTTTGGCTATCTTGGAAAGGGGCTAGGTTAGGAAAATGAAACTTTCAGGGAAGGGTCCTACAAGCTAAATTATGTATCGGGAAGGTATTATGAAGTACATACCTCCATTCCTTCTCCCTCTAGAGGGTCCTAACCTTTGATGACCTTTAAAAATCTGTGTGTTATAAAAGTGAAACCTTGCAAAATAGTACTTCTGCTTAAATGATGTATAACAAAATTGGGTACTTGGGCACTATATGGGCCTTTACAAGGAAACCAGTCACAAAAGAACCGCACATTCAAGAGACCGCTAGAGTAATGCCATGCAAAGCGTGGTTTTCATTGCATTTCCAAGATTTAAACTGTTGTTTTTTGGGGTTTAGGGGGGGAGGGTACCTAGGTTAGGTTAGGTTACGTATTTAATATATGCATTGCTTTACCGTCCCCCCCCCTAATGTGCACTCACGAACGGTAGCCGGTAGAGCAAAACAAAAAGCAGATTCAGATTCTACACAAAATTTTACACTCGATGGCATTCATAACTCAATTTTGGCCGGAGATGCCTAATACGAAAATCATCCTCCCAGCCGACGAGAAACGTGTCTTTAGACTTTGGGAGTTAGTTGACCTGTCCCTATGTAGAAAATCCATTCAGTGTTTAGAAATGAATAGAAATTTCAAAAAATAGATCATTTCTCGTGTAGGTACAATAAATGGTATTATAAACTGGGTTTATTTAAATGAACCACAAAAGACCACACCTTTCTTTGTTTCTGAAGCAAGAGTCAATTCGGACGAATAGCCACTTTTATATCAATATGATGAAAAGGAAAAATAGTGAGGTTCTAGCTTAGCCATATTTTTTTTTCATGTTTTCGCCCACAAAGGAAGGGATCTTGTTGTCATTATTTGCTAATCAAGAAAAGCCACTATAACACATAGAAAATAACAGGGCTTAACGGAGTTATTGAATAAGTTTCATAGGAAGAAATAGTCAATTTCCAAGGCTGGTATCACCAGCTATAATACCAATAGTGAGTGATATAAAATTTTAAACTGTATATTACAATATAAAATTGTTTAAATTGTGTATAAATTTGCTTTAGTATTACTTGAACTGGGAACAAATAACCATAATATGAACTCTGGAAATCCAGTTACTCTCTCTATACAACAGAGTTCTTCAAGTTATGACACATAGTCTAAAAATAGTTTATATTCCTAATGCTATCAAGATAGCTTCACTTTGAACATATCTACAATGCTTCATAAAATGTCCCTAAATTCTTTATTTTATATTGTAAAGTGTCCTTAAATTTAAAATTAAAGGGTTCACTTTTATTGTACCAAAACTCCTACATCATCAGTTGGTTTATTTTAGCAGAGGGAGATTGAGTAGCTTGAAAGAAAATGTGACTAGGATCAATTTTGCTGAATCGAATGACTTGACAATCGGCCAAACAGTTAATTAAAGAAGCCATGCCTCAGCTCATTGACCGAGATGTCCAAGATTATTTTGTAGAAGAAAAGAATTATTGTATTGAAGGAATTTTATTCATTTTCATTATATTTGATGGTAACTGACCCGCTTTGGGAGAAGTTTTACGAAGCGTCTTTTGGTCAATAGCACAAGTCGTAGAAAAAGCTAGTTTCTGGCATTTTAAGCTGGACATATTATGGACATGCACCAAAAGTTTATACAGAACATACACCAAAGAGTTTTGTATTTTATGTCTCTATGACATGCACCGAAAAGTCGGCTACATTGGTTGGTAGTGTTGTTCTTTTATGCTCAGGGTTATCACCGTCCGACTTAATCCAGGTATTCCGGGATTTTTTTTTTTTGCGGTCCGGGATTTTTTTTTTTTTGTGTCTGAGTTTTTCGGGATTTTTTTGTAAAAAAAAAAACGGGATTTTTTGCTGAAACCGAGATTTTTGATTAAAAAGATATGTTCAACGATTGTGGCTGATAGTCTACTAATTTTTTCTGCACGGTATCACTAATATTCTCTGTTTTTTGTTTGTTTCCTCTGGATTTGCGCTATTAGTCTATTACGCTGGGGCAACAATTTTTTCGTTTGGGATTTGACTTTTGAAAATTCGACTCCAATGTAACAACTATGAAGGTCTAAATCGGGTCAAAACGTCCCAAATTCTCGTAGATAATTCTACGAGAATTGGGAAGTTTTGACCCGATTTAGACCGTCGGGTCAAAACTTCCCAAATTCTCGTAGATAATTTTCCCAAATTTGTTGATTATCAACGCGAATTTGGGAAGTTTTGACCCGATTTAGACCGTCGGGGTCAAAACTTCCCGTAAATTTCATTGAAAATTTCAACGAAATTTGGGGAAAATTATCTACGAGAATTTGGAAAGTTTTGGACCCGATTTAGACTTCATACAAATCGGGTCAAAACGTTATACAGTAACGTGCTGACATACCTTCAAGAATTGTGAAGTACACAAAAACCCATCTCCTTTGTCACAATCATTAATTGCGTGAATTTTGAATGCTCTTTTTTACAATTTATTAGATTAGCCTATCTCTTAAATACTCTTTTTAAATAGGCTAAATCAAGTCCAAGATTGTGATCCTGTTGTTCTGTTTAGGAAGATAAATCTTGATCAAAATAATTGTGTGAGTACTGGGGGTCTTATCCTATAGCCTTGGGCTATATCTGGTCCCATAAGGGAAGGGGGATAGGTAATAATTGTGATAAATTATAGCCTAAATGCCGTAGCACATGCGTTTAGATAATTAGGACTAGGCTAAGATGTAAATGTATAAGCAGTCCCATTACACAAGGAGACATGTTAATAAAGCAACTCTTACTTTATGATATGCAAAATGATCCTAGTTAGGTATATCTTTACCAACTCATATTATTGACTTACAAATAAAGTGAATATACCAATCAATGCCTTTTTCATATTCTTTCCAAATACAATAATCATTTTTGTTGGAAATGAATTATACCCCACACTTAGGGTAAGACACCCAGTAGTCGGCCACCTGCCTATTCCCGGACAGAATCTTTGATAGGAATGAATCATCATCCTATTCACGGACAAAAGTCTCCTAATTCCGGTCACCTGCGATGCATTATCATTTTAAAAACTTTTTGACATTTAAACTACTCTAATTACTGTATTATACCACCTAGAAACTTGATTTTTTTACAGTTAAAATCCTGTTTCTTTTCTGAACGAGTAGGTTACTAATTCAAATAGTTTTGATTGTACATTGCTTCCTATTTTTAAATTTACTAAGAAGTGTCAAATCTTCCTATAGACGGACATATAGGAATCGCTCATGTATATAGTTATTACGCAATATTGCTTTGTTCCGTTCATGGATTTCCTGTTATCGCTTTTGTCGGGTTTTCGTCCGCTTGTTGCTAGGCCTATAGGCAGAACCTGCTAATTCATGTTTTGGCAAATTCATGATTCATGATGGCAAAACAAAACATTAAATTGTAAAAGGTTTATTAATATAAGAAATTTTTTATTTAAATTTGATTTTCAGAGAAGATAATAATTCAGATTGGAATTATTGAGAAAAGTGATTATCCTTGTTATTCAATGTGGGCAGGTGCGGATGAAGGATTTTTTTTTGGGGGGGGGGGGGGCAAAATAGTTGGATTCTATAAAAAAATTACGGGGTGCAACGTAGGTTGATCTGATAAATTTGCATCAGGAGTAAGTTTAATTAACGTAAACTTGAGTTAATTAAGTAAATTATGCTCCTTAATGCTCTTTTTTTATGCTTTTTATGCTTTTTATGCCTTTTTTTTATGCTGATTACAAATATAATAATCATTTCTATCGGAAATGAATTTCAGCCCCCCCCCCCCTATATCTGCCAATTCAGGGTATACATTTCTACATAAGGGGGGGGGCAAATTTTGTTTCTGATGTAAATCGGAGGTAAGTTTAAACGTAAGTTTAAGATAAATATTCAGATTGAAATTATTGAGAAAAGTGATTTTCCTTGTTATTCAATGAGGACAGGTGCGGATCAAGGATTTTTTGTTTTTTTTTTTTGGGGTGGAGGGGGGGTGGGGGGGGGGGGCCAGAATAGGTGGACCCAATAAAAAATTTAGGGGGGCGCAAAATCGGTTGATCCGATAAACTTGCGTCAGGAGTAAGTTTAATTAACGCAAACTTGAGTAAATTAAGTAAATTACACTACTTTAGGCTACACTAGGGGGGCGTGCGCCCCTTCGCCCCTCCCCGCTTGATCTGCCACTGAATGAGGGGAACTGGTATTCCCCTGTACAATGTTTTCAACTATGCAAGATTCCAATGGTACACTTTTCATATTGATCTGACACTATTTTTGATGTGTTTTAGGCTTTTTTTAGAAATCACCATAAACTTTTTTTTTGGAATAAACTTTTACTTTTAAAACGAACCAAAATAATAGTTACCATTCCTGAATCAATGTCCCATGGCAACTTTTTCTTAATAGTAATTTTTTTTCAAAATTTTATCCTTTGAAACGAGGCGGGATTTCTTAATTGCTTTTGACACCTGTTTTTGTTTGAGAAGTCGCATATTGATTCCTTTTTTTTCTTTATTTTTGCCGTGTATCAAAAATGGAAGGTTGTATCAAAAAGAAATCAAGTTTGGTTCATGCTAATGAAATAAAATAAAATAGGATGAATATGCAATAATTTGTAAACAAATTTGGGCTATATATTTCGGCTCAACGGAATTGTTGTTGTCTTTTTAATGACAAAAAATATCATTTTAATAGCGGGGAACTTGATTTTAATAACCGAGTAATGGAAAATTTTCTGTGGGAGCAAATTTGTACTAGGGACCGGTTATTTGTGGGGAAACTTCCATAAGGGATGGAATTTCTGTTTTTTTCTGGGGGGGAGGTGGGTTTAAACAAAAAAAACATAATTGGGTACTTACGCATTATGCGGGCACCGCATAATTTACAAGTCTGACCATTTTTTTTTTTTTTTTTTTTTGGGGGGGGGGGTCAAACCCCTAACCCCCCCCCCCCCCCCCTGGGTACTACCTTGGCCAAGGGAACAAATTTGCTATTGTACAAGGAAACCAGTCACGAAACCTGTCAAATAGGCTATTTGCAAGAGATCGCTATAGATAAATGACTGCAAAGCCGTGGTTTCTCAATGAGTGTCAATATTTACACGATTGATTTTTGTGGTTTAAGGGGGAAAAGGTACCTAGGTTAGGTTTGGTTACGTATTTAATATATGGTATGATTCCCTCCCCCCTAATGTGCAAATATATAGCCCAATTTTTTTCTAAATTATTATAAATTCATCCTATTTTATTTTACATTCGTCCTATATAATTTGGGCGGGGGGCTTTCCCCCTAGATTTGTCACTCCGTTTTGCAAAACCCATAAGCTAACAGATAACAGCTAATGGTGGCGGATCCGGGGAGTGGTGAGGGGGGCGCGTGCCCCCTAGCGAAGTCTAAGCATATCATATTCTTGATGCGCTACTTGAACGTCAAGTAAAGTGTATTCTTAAGAAAATTTATTTAAAAAAACAAAGTTTTTCCAAAGGAAGTAAAGAGCAAAGTTGAAACTTAAAACGAACAAAAATTATTACTTTTACAGCCTATCTAACATATATCAATAAAACTAGTACAAATAAACCAACTAATTGTGTTTCTCTATGCTTTTAGGATTATAAAAAACTAGCGCTTTTACTGAAAAACACAAAAGTCAAGCATAAAAACAGGATTATTGATTTAAGAATCAAAAGTGATCATGCAGCCTAACAAACACTAAACGAATCGAAAAGGCATTTCATAGTCTTACACCAGTCCTAATACTATCAAGATGGCTTTACTTCAACTTGTTTACAGACTAATTGTATGTCCTTCTCAGAACCAAAACGAGAGCCAGTCATTGAACTCAGCCATTGTGCAGAAGTAATACCAAATTAAATGTAAAAAAAAATAAAGCGGGGAGGAAAAAAAATAGGAAAATTTTTAATAGGATAGGAAATTAGGAAAAATTATTTTTTTTAGAAAAAAATAAGCGTGGGAGGGGCCTAGTTGCCCTCCATTTTTTGGTCACTTAAAAAGGGCACTAGAACTTTTAATTTCAGTTCCAATGAGCCCTCCCACGATATTCTAGGACCACTGGGTCGATACGATCACCCCTGAGGAAAAAAAAAACAAATAAACACGCATCCGTGATCTTTTTTTTCTGGCAAAAAATGTAAAATTCCACATTTTTGTGGATAGGAGCTTGAAAAACTCTACAGTAGGGTTCTCTGATACGCTGAATATGATGGTGTGATTTTCATTAAGGTTCTATAACTTTTAGGGGGTCTTTCCCCCTTTTTTTGAAAATCAGCCAAATTTTCTCAGGCGCTTAACTTTTGATGGGTAGCACTAAACTTGATGAAAGTTATATATTTGAAATCACCATTGAAATCTGATTCTTTTGATATATCTATTGGTATCAAAAACACCGTTTTCTAGAGTTTCGGTTACCATTGAGCCGGGTCGCTCCTTACTTACAGTTTGTTACCACGAACTGTTTGACCAAAAATACAAAATTCCACATTTTTGCAGATAGGAGCTTGAAACTTCCGCAACAGGTATTTCTGATACGCTGAAATTCCGATGGTGTGATTTTCATTACAGTTCTATGACTTTTTTGGGGTGTTTCCCCCTTTTTTCGAATATAAGGCAAATTTTCTCAGGCACGTAATTTTTGATGGGTGGGACTAAACTTGATGAAAGTTATATATTTGAATTCAGCATAAAAATCTGATTCTATTGATGTATCTATGGGTATCAAAATTCTGGTTTTTAGAATTTCGGTTACTATTGAGCAGGGTCGCTCCTTACTTACAGTTCGTTGCCACGAACTGTTTGAAAAAACCTTAAATTTTAACAATTGGTAACTGACAATAACATACAGATTACTGATACAGATGTATCAGTAATCAGTAATTCCCCCCCCCCCCCCCCCCCTATTCGCCTATTATAGGCGAACCTCAACTTTTCCCCTTAATTTATTACTATTTTATTCATGATGAAATTAGGCCATAAGAAATGTTTACTGTTGCTATCTGACTAAAATGGCTTGTTTCACCGATGGTTTTAAAATTTCGTCCACTGTCATTTTTCATTCGAGAACTTCAAACACTGAAATGATAGAATTGTTTCACTTGCCCAGAACTCCTTCCCGTAATATGAATTTATAATTAAGTCAACGGTTTTTTCGGGATAAGCGTGGGATAGCAATTTTGAACTCACTCAGTTCAGGAACTTTGCCCATTGTTTACATATAGTATTGGTTAATGGGAAGTATAAAGACGTTTTAGGAGGGATTCTTTTCTGATGGAGGGGGGAGGAAAGGGTTACGGGGGAGGATTCTTCCAAGGAGGATGTTTCCTTGGGGGAAGGGACATTTCTATGAAGGGAGCGCCGGATTTCCCAGCATTATTTAAAAAACGATCAGAAATTAAATAAAAAAATAGTTTTTTTTCAACTTAAAGTAAGGAACAATATTAAAACTTAAAAACAAACAGAAATTATTACGTATATGAGGGGGTTCGCCCCCTAGTCAATACCTCGCCCTTTTTCACTAGTCTTTTTTTAGTAGTTTCAAAAGAGCTATCTATTCTAATTAACCGGCTTTTGTGATTCAGGGGTTTGTGATTCGAACAAAACTCGAATTGTAGCGTAAAGAGCAAGGTATCGACTAGGGGGCAAACTCCCTAATATACGTAATAAAACATACGAATATAGATGTTCGTTACGCAAGTTAATTCGTAAGTTACGTCAGAACAAAATTTCGAGAAAGCCATTTAGCAAAAAAAGGAAAATTAATATGCAAATTTCGTTTTAATTATTTATGTACGGTGAGCCAAAATAAGATCTTACAGCTCACTGATGTTAGCAAAAAGTGTGAAGACCGCCATTGTTTTGCCATATAGAACAATGATGAGAGAACTTTGATGATCTACTCATCATTGTTTTCAGACCGCTGATCAGAGCAGAATGATGAAAGACGTTTGCACAAAAACGACCAAAGATGTAAGAACTTAGCACATTGATGAGTGAAAAAAAACAGGCCTTATAGCGGTCTCTTGCAAATAGCCTATTTGACAGGTTTTTCGTTACTGGTTTCCTTGTACAATAGCAAATTTTTTTTTTTTTTCCTTGGACAAGGCTGTACCCAGGGGGGATTTGAACACCCCCCTCCAAAAAAACGAAATGTTTGTCTGACTTGTAAAAATTTAACAAAAATGTAGGTAAACAAATTTGGTGTTTAGGCATCATGCAGGTATACTATACAGGGCTTCCACTCTCGAAAATTTAAATTTGGGGACAAGTCTTAAAAATTCGGGGAGTTTTCGGGGAAAAGTCTTCAAGATTCGTGGATTTTTCGGAAAAAAACAAAATGGAATTTTGTTGCGAAAATTTGGGAGCCAAAATTGGTTTTAGCTTCGTTTTCAGGCTCAAGTAGGGCTTGTATCTGCGTAGTAAATCAAGCCTTTTACAATATAGGTTTTAGATCCAGAGCCACAGCCCGGGATTGGAACCCATAGCTGAAAACACTTATTGCTGATATTGCGGCAAAAACTTCAAAATTGTTTTCAAAAAAAAGAAAGAAAAATAGTGAAACACATGTGAACTGTAAATACCAGTAGCAATTTTTTATTAAGTCATTAATCTCAGAAATTCATTATAATATTTAAAAACAAAAACAAATATTGTTTGCGGTTTCTAGATAAGTAAATTAAATAGACAAATTCAATCTATAAGTACGGGGTAGTATTAAAACTTAAAACAAATAAGAACTAAACTAAACAAATAAATTTAAACTTAAATTAAAAAGGGAATTTTGACAACTTTGAAAAATTGAAAATTGGAATTTTGAAAAATTATTGGTTTTTCATGCTGCTTCTAAGGACTTAGTTGTTTATCTCCCCCCCCCCCCCCCCCCACAAAAAAAATCCTCCCACAGAAAAAAACGGGAAATCCCCCCCCCCCCCACCCACACAAAAATTTACCCCGCAGAAAATGCTCCTCTGCCGAAAATACTCCCCACGGAATACCCCTCCCCCCTCATATATGCAATAGTTTCTTTTCGTTTAAATTTTTAATGTCACTCTTTACTTTCATCTTGAAAAATAACTTGTTTTTTATTTAATTGTTATCAAGCTCAAGGCATGCAATGAACAAAAATAGATAAGCTGGAAATAACAACTAATCAGTTTGTACTGAAATGACGTATCTTGTTCATCTTTTGGCATAGCTTGTTCACTGTATTTCTTAATGAACTAATTCAAATTGAAATTTTGAACTAGTGAAATACACAAATGAAATATTCACAAATAAAAAAAATCTGGAAAACATCAAATAAAAACAACCTTATCTCTTTTCTTCCTTGTACACGACAATGTAAAATAAGAATTTTGTAAATAATTTCTGAGACCACACTGGCTAATCATGATAAAACAAAAAACCGCGAAGACAAACAAAACATTCTTTTTTTCTTCGCAATTTTTTGTTTTATAAGAATTTTGAAGATATAAAAGGACCAGAAAAATTTATACGTGTATATTCTATGTGTAGTGCCGTCATTGGGGAGCAGGGGTATTTGCTTCTTTAGGGTTTTTTTTGCCACCCTCCTATGTTTGGAAAAACATCCTTTTTTGGTACTTTCATTTAGGATGGCTTTTTCTTGAGATTTTCATCAAGAAAATTAAAAAAAAAAAAACAATAAAGTAACAATCCAGATTAGGATTTTGCTTTATTTTTTTTTACATTTAATTTGGTATTACTTCTGCACAATGGCTGAGTTCAATGACTGGCTCTCGTTTTGGTTCTGAAAAGGACATACAATTAGTCTGTAAACAAGTTGAAGTAAAGCCATCTTGATAGTATTAGGACTGGTGTAAGACTATGAAATGCCTTTTCGATTCGTTTAGTGTTGTTAGGCTACATGCTCACTTTTGATTCTTAAATCAATAATCCTGTTTTTTATACTTGACTTTTGTGTTTTCAGTAAAGCGCTAGTTTTTTATAATCCTAAAAGCATAGAGAAACACAATTAGTTGGTTATTTGTACTAGTTTTATTGATATATGTTAGATAGGCTGTAAAAGTAATAATTTTTGTTCGTTTTAAGTTTCAACTTTGCTCGTTACTTCCTTCGGAAAAACTTTGTTTTTTTAAATAAATTTTTTAAGAATACACTTTACTTGACGTTCAAGTAGCGCATCAAGAATATGATATGCTTAGACTTCGCTAGGGGGCACGCGCCCCCTCACCACTGCCCGGATCCGCCACCATTAGCTGTTATCCGTTAGCTTATGGGTTTTGCAAAACGGAGTGACAAATCTAGGGGGAAAGCCCCCCGCCCAAATTATATAGGACGAATGTAAAATAAAATAGGATGAATTTATAATAATTTAGAAAAAAATTTGGGCTATATATTTGCACATTAGGGGGGGAGGGAATCATACCATATATTAAATACGTAACCAAACCTAACCTAGGTACCTTTTCCCCCCTTAAACCACAAAAATCAATCGTGTAAATATTGACACTCATTGAGAAGCCACGGCTTTGCAGTCATTTATCTATAGCGATCTCTTGCAAATAGCCTATTTGACAGGTTTCGTGACTGGTTTCCTTGTACAATAGCAAATTTGTTCCCTTGGCCAAGGTAGTACCCATGGGGGGGGGGGGTTAGGGGTTTGACCCCCCCCCCCCCCCCCCCCCCCCCCCCCACCCCCCCCCCCCCCCAAAAAAAAAAAATAATGGTCAGACTTGTAAATTATGCGGTGCCCGCATAATGCGTAAGTACCCAATTATGTTTTTTTTTTGTTTAACCCACCTCCCCCAGAAAAAACAGAAATTCCATCCCTTATGGAAGTTTTCCACAAATAACCGGTCCCCTAGTACAAATTTGCTCCCGCAGAAAATTTTCCATTACTCGGTTATTAAAATCAAGTTCCCCGCTATTAAAATGATATTTTTTGTCCTTAAAATGACAACAACAATTCCGTTGAGCATGATAAATTTTCGCGTAGCTATCCCAGGTGTTCGTTTCCCGTTAGCTATCTCGTTAGTGGTATCATTGATGTTTTGATAATTTTAAACGTCTGATAAAGAAAGGGTGATGATACTCTTTTTGAAGACAGAATAGAATTTTGTCAAATTAGGCGCATATAAAAGCTTTATTTAAGAGAGAGGTTTTAAAAATTTATTTCCGGCGAAGATGTCACAGTAGAGTATGCATTATGGAAGTTTTAAGCTGAATTTTTGTGCTTTCAGGAGGGATTTTTCTGATGGGGAGGGGGAGGAAAGGGTTACGGGGGAGGATTCTTCCATGGAGGATGTTTCCTTGGGGGAAGGGACATTTCTATGAAGGGAGCGCCGGATTATTTAAAAAACGATCAGAATTAAATAAAAAAATAGTTTTTTAAACTGAAAGTAAGGAGCAACATTAAAACTTAAAACAAACAGAAATTATTAGGTATATGAGGGGGTTCGCCCCTAGTCAATACCTCGCCCTTTTCACTAGAGTTTTTTTTTAGTAGTTTCAAAAGAGCTATCTATTCTAATTAACCGGCTTTTGTGATTCATGGGTTTGTGATTTGAACAAAACTCGAATTGTAGCGTAAAGAGCAAGGTATCGACTAGGGGGCAAACTCCCTAATATACGTAATAAAACATACGAATATAGAAGTTCGTTACGTAAGTTAATTCGTAAGTTACATCAGAACAAAATTTCGAGAAAGCCATTTAGCCAAAAAAGTAAAATTCATATGCAAATTTCGTTTTAATTATTCATGTACGGTGAGCCAAAATCTAAACTGCATTAATTCAAAAACGTTCAGAAATTAAATAAAAAAAATTTAACTGAAAGTAAGGACCAACATTAAAACTTAAAACGAACAGAAATTATTCTGTATATGAAAGGGGTTGTCCCCTCCTCAATGCCTCGCTCTTTACGCTAAAGTTTTAATCT
This sequence comes from Artemia sinica, assembly GCA_027921565.1. Taxonomy (NCBI): domain Eukaryota; kingdom Metazoa; phylum Arthropoda; class Branchiopoda; order Anostraca; family Artemiidae; genus Artemia; species Artemia sinica. Next base: position 74,824 of record JAPEVW010000043.1, read on the forward strand.
GTTACACAACTTAATTTTAAAACAATAAAAACTTAGGTTAAATATATAACCTAACCTAGGTACCTCCCCCCCTTAAACACCAAAAAACAATCTTTTAAATATTGTAACTCCATGAGAAGCCACAGCTTTGCAATGTTTTATCTATAGCGCTCTCTTGCAAATAGCCTATTTGACAGGTTTTTCGTTACTGGTTTCCTTGTACAATAGCAAATTTTTTTTCTTGGATAAGGCTGTACCCAGGGGAGGGGGGGGGGGGAGTTGAACCCCCCCCCCTCCAAAAACGAAATGTTTGTCTGACTTGTAAAAATGTAACAAAAATGTAGGTAAACAAATTTTGGTGTTTACGCATCATGCAAGTATACTATACAGGGCTTCCACTCTCGAAAATTCAAATTCGGGGACAAGTCTTAAAAAATTCGGGGAGTTTTCGGGGACAAGTCTTCAAGATTCGGGGATTTTTCGGGAAAAAAACAAAATGGAATTTCGTTGCGAAAATTTGGGAGCCAAAATTGGTTTTAGCTTCGTTTTCAGGCTCAAGTAGGGCTTGCATCTGCGTAGTAAATCAAGCCTTTTACAAAATAGGTTTTAGATCCAGAGCCACAGCCCGGGATTTGAACCCATAGCTGAAAACACTTATTGCTGATATTGCGGCAAAAACTTCAAAATTGTTTTCAAAAAAAGAGTTTTAGGTTTTTTTTTGTTTAACCCATCTCCCCCCAGAAAAAAACAGAAATTCCATCCTTTATGGAAGTTTCCCCACAAATAACCAGCCCCCTAGTACAAATTTGCTCCCGCAAAAAATTTTCCATTACTCGGTTATTAAAATCAAGTTCCCCGCTATTAAAATGATATTTTTTGTCATTAAAATGACAACAACAATTCCGTTGAGCCGAAATATATAGCCCAAATTTGTTAACAAATTATTGCAAATTCATCCTATTTTATTTCATTTCATTAGCATGAACCAAACTTGATTTCTTTAGCAGTGCCCACATAATGCACCAGTACCAATGTTTCTACAAGTTGACAAGACTATGCCCCTCTCCATAGAATCCTCAAAAATCTTTAATAGGCTAATACTTTCAAAGATGGCCATTTGTTGCGGTACAAAATTCGGAAAGTGGGTTATGCAAATCATTTGAAACCAGAAAGGATTTCAATTGCTTTTGACAGCTGTTTTCGTTGAGAAGTCACATATCGATTCCTTTTTTTCTTTATTTTTGCCGTTTAGAAAAATTGATGTGAGACTTGTCAGGTATTGAAGTGACATGTTTGACCAATATTGATGGGGCATGTGCACTTAATTTTGATTGAATTCCGATAATAAAAATGAATTTAAGCTAAATTATGACATCAGGACGAAGGATTATGGAGTATTCTTTTCTATAAGGGGCTATATTTCAGTCACGTATATATAAGATTGAAAGCGAAGAAATAATAAAAGGCGCCTTTTCACGGTAGAAAGTTCAATATTTGTCTTGAAGAATGCCAAAGCAAAAAAAAACAAAGCAAAACAAGTATATTTTGGGTGTAGCTACTGACGAGGGGGGGGATTAACGAATTTTTTATTGTTTAACACAAAAATAAAAGTTGTGAGAAAGTCAAACTTTAGTGTAAAGAACGAGGCGTTGAGGAGGGGACAGCCCCTTTCATATACGGAATAATTTCTGTTTAAGTTTTAACGTTGTTCCTTACTTTCAGTTAAAAAACTTGTTTTTTTATTTAATTTTTGAACGTTTTTGAATTGATGCAGGTTTTGATTTTGGGTCACCGTACATGAATAATTAAAACAAAATTTGCATATTAATTTTACTTTTATTTGGTTAAATGGCTTTCTCGAAACTTATTTAATTTTATTTACGAACGTTTTTATTAGTAATAAAGATACATAACTTACGAATTAACTTACTTAACGAACTTCTACATTCATATATTTTTAATATGTATATTAGGGGGCTCGCCTACTAGTCAATACCTCGCTCTTTAAGCTAAAGTTCGAATTTTGTTCCAGTTCTTTAAAAATGACCCCTTAATCACAAAGGCCGTTATTTAGAATAAATAGCTCTTATGAAAGTACTAAAAAATCTTTGGCTTAAAGAGTGAGGTACTGACTAGGGGATGAACCCCCTCCCCCCCTCTGCATCCACCACTGTCATGGTTGCAGAGGTAGGTGTAACCTAGTAAAGAACAAACAACAGCCCATGGTAACCAAAAGTTAAAAACATTTTGAAAAAAATTACTATTAAGAAAAAGTTGCCATGGGACATTGATTCAGGAATGGTAACTATTATTTTGGTTCGTTTTAAAAGTAAAAGTTTATTCCAAAAAAAAGTTTATGGTGATTTCTAAAAAAAAAGCCTAAAACACATCAAAAATAGTGTCAGATCAATATGAAAAGTGCACCATTGGAATCTTGCATAGTTGAAAACATTGTACAGGGGAATACCAGTTCCCCTCATTCAGTGGCAGATCCAGTGGGGAGGGGGCGAAGGGGCGCACGCCCCCCTAGTGTAGCCTAAAGTAGTGTAATTTACTTAGTTTACTCAAGTTTGCGTTAATTAAACTTACTCCTGACGCAAGTTTATCGGATCAACTTATTTTGCGCCCCCTAAATTTTTTTTATTGGATCCACCTATTCTCCCCCCCCCCCAAAAAAAAAAAAAACAAAATCCTTGATCCGCACCTGTCTCCATTGAATAACAAGGAAAATCACTTTCCTCAATAATTTCAATCTGAATATTTATCTTAAACTTACGTTTAAACTTACCTCTGATTTACATCAGAAACAAAATTTGCCCACCCCCCCCCCCCTTATGTAGAAATGTATACCCTGAATTGGCATATATAGGGGGGGGGGGCTGAAATTCATTTCCGATAGAAATGATTATTATATTTGTATCAGCATAAAAAAAAGGCATCGAATGGTGTATTCACTTTATTCCTAACTTAATAATATGATTTGGTATATATTTACCCATTTTTGTTGGAAATGAATTTTAGCCCCCACCCCTATATATACCAATTCTGGGTATATATTTGCACATTAGGGGGGTGGGGGGGGGGAAGTTGAAACTTACCTCTCATTTACACAGAAATAAAATTACCCCCCACCCCCTAATGTGCAAATATATACCCTGAATTGGTATATATAGGGGTGGGGGCTAAAATTCATTTCCAACAAAAATGATTACTATATTCTTAAAGAGCATAAAAAAGAGCATTAAAGAGCGTAATTTACTTAATTAACTCAAGTTTGCGTGAATTAAACTTACTCCTAATGCAAATTTATCAGATCGACCTATTTTGCGCCCCTTAATTTTTTTTTTATTGGATCCACCTATTTCGTCCCCCCCACCCCCCCCCCCCCCCCCAAAAAAAAAAAAAAAATCCCTGATCGGCACATGCTCACATTGAATAACAAGGATAATCACTTTTCTCAATAATTCCAATCTGAATTATTATCTTCTCTGAAAATCAAATTTGTTATACAAATTTGTAATAAACCTTTAAAAATTAATTTTTCATTTGCGAAATGGTGATTTACAAACTGCAGCTATTTCGAAATTAGCTTGGCCGAGATTACAGCGTATAGAAAACAAGACTGGGGAAAACCAGTTTTTTTTGCTGGTGGCCGTGAATAGGGAGATTGCTGGTCGGGAATAGGCAATATTGCGTCATAACTATTTACAATGAGCCGTTTGTATGTCCGACTTTAGGCGGAATTGTCACTTGTTAGTATTTCAAAAATAGGCAGCGCTGTACTAGGTGTAACTATTTGAATTAGTAACCTACTTGTTCAGAAAAGAAACAGAATTTTAACTGTAAAAAAATTAAGTTTCTAGGTGGTATAATACAGTAATTAGAGTAGTTTAAATGTCAAAAAGTTTTCAAAGTGATTAAAGTGTCCGACTACTGGGTGTCTTACCCCTATATATACTAATTCAAGGTATATATTTGCACATTAGGGGGGGGGCAATTTTATTTCTGATATAAATGGGAGGTAACTTTAAAATATCCCCAACCCCCTAAATGTGCAAATATATACACTGAATTGGTATATAGGAATGGGGGTAAAATTCATTTCTGATAAAAATGAGTATTATATTTGGAAAGAGTGTAAAAAAAGGCATTGAGTGGTATATTCACTTTATTTGTAAGTCAGTAATATGATTTTGTAAAAATTTACCCCTAGTTAACATATTTTCCAGGGGGAGAATTAAAATCAAGTAGGCTATTTTGCAGGCATCAAGGCTAATTATAGAAAAAGCCAAGACAGATAGTCCAAGTTATTGAAAGGCAAGTCTGGGATAAGCCCATTGTAGGATTGTATAAAAATTTTGCAAAACAGCAATGTGGGAAAATTGGGTCTAAACATTTGGACAACAGCATGATTACATTGCTGAAGCAAATCCCATCTCCTTTGTCACAATCATTGAATGCACATTATTTGAATGCATCTCTTTTTAGTGAGAAGAAAAATGTCTACTGAAACTCTGCATTCTTTGATTTTAAGTAGGTAAAAAGAATTGATATTTAAAGAAGGGTAGATGTTGGCATTCCTTGTTTTGATATGGACCTACATTTAGATAACAATCCTGCTTCTATGTAACCCAACAAATTTGTTACCAACTGAAATATAAATATCTAAATGTCCTTAGAAGAAGGAACATCCAAAAATTGATTATAATTATAATTCTTGATGTATATCACAGAGAGGAAATAAATACCATTAAATGTGATGCCTTTCCCAAAGAAAAATATGTTTGCAGGAGCTGACCAATCTCTTAGAGAAAGGAAAAACATGGAAAGAAGTCTCTGAAATTCTTGGCATTAGTATAAGTACTGCCAAAAGAAGGCTTTTGCATAGTGGTCAGTTCAGATCTGCTGTCATATTACAGGGTTAATGAGTATTTTCTTATCACACATTCATTCTAATCTTTTGACAAAATTAGGGTAAATAACCAGTGATGAAACCATGTTTATTATGTTAAAATATAACACTAATAACTTGTTAATTCATCAAAAATGAACTGAAATGTATATATCATTGAATAGCTATGCTTAGAAACTTAATAAAATGTATTTATTAAAAATTTTCTAGAAACAGCTTCCTTGTTTGATTATTTACAGGCTCTTGACATGGAAAGGAATTCTGAAGTAATTTGGTTTTACATAATATGGCAAATAGATGCTCAATTATTTTTTATATTTGATTTAGTTCAAAATCTCCCTCAATGTTCTGTCAAATTTTCACCATCATATATGAAGTCTTAATTCTACTAGTATCAAAGTAGTAGTGGTAGTGGTAGGAACAGTAGTAGCAGTTATAGTTTATTATTATTAGTAGTAGCAGCAGTATTGATAGCAGTAGATGCTTAGTGTGTTTTGATTTAGTTCAAGTTTCCTTTCAACAGTTTCTCAGATATGTTTCCAATATCCTCAGCCTAAGTAGTACTTGCTACAGAATTAGTAGTTTTATTTATAGTAGTTGTGGTAGTAGTTGAAGCAGCAGTAGTAGTAGTAGCCAGCATATATGGCCTTTTGATAAATTGTTCATCTCCTTATATTTTCTGAAAGTTCCAAATTAACATACTCAGTCATTCCTGAAATAAAACCTTCTACAAACCCATATACACATAACAAGTTTTGATTTAGTTCAACATTTCCTGAAAGACCCATTTTAATGGCCTTTGTATTTTGGGAAAGTAGAAGTCAAACATACATACCTTTTCTCAATAACATATACTATATGTAAACAATGAACAAATTGCATAACTTACAGCCCTTGACCTGAGGCCTTGGGATGGTTGGGGGGAGGGGGGTTGAGATCCCCAATTGCATAATTACTGAACCTTTCAATAATGCTGATAAAAATTGATGTCTTGAAGTTTTGTTTGGATGTTTGTTTTGGGTGTGGAGGGTGGGTAGGGTTGGTTGCTCTAAAATCACTGACTCTTAAAAAGGGCACTATAACTTCCTTTTTAAAATCAAATAAGATCAATCTGAATTTTAAATGACCACCCATTCCATTAAAACCTTATATACCCAAAGGACCTAACTGAAAGCCCTGATCCAGGGTTCTGGGGAAATGTGTCAAACCCTGAACAAAATGGACATTGCACAATTTCAATCAGATGTGTTTGGTGGGGATAGTTGGGGGACTAGTTGGCCTCCATCACTTTTGTCTCTTAAAATGGAACTAGAACTACTAATTTCAACCAAATGAACTGCCTCTAAAGTTTGTAAAACCATCCCTTCATAAGAACCTTAAATGCCCCAGCGGCATAACTTATAACTATTACCCCTAGGCTCTGGTGGTTTGTATCAACCCCAAAAGCTTTGTTATATGATTGTTGGACTATTTTTAATAAAAGTACTGTCTCAAAATTTTTATTGGATGCATCTTCTGAAAACATGACATGTGTGAATAGAAGGGAGGGGGATGCTGTGTTCTGATCACTTTGACCCTATAAAATGGCATTAGAACTTCTGATTTACCAATCCTTTTAAATGTTTGTTGAAAACGCAGTGGCAAAAATACAAAACTACAGAAACTATGAACAGCCAGGATGAATGCCATCTATAAAAAAATATCATTCAGTACAAATTTGAAAACAGACAAAACATTTATTAAAAGAATGGCTTTTTTCATATATTTTATTGCAAAGTTGGAAAAAGAAGTAAAGATAAAGGTTCTCCCCCTTAAAAATATGTTAACTAGGATCATTTTGCATATTATGAAGTAAGAATTGTTTTCTTTACATGTCTCCTTATGTAATGGACTACTCATACATTTCACCCTAGGCTAATTGAGATTGGTTGACTACAATTTTTTTCTTGGCATTTAAACTTTGGCCAAAGTTATCCTTACAGCCTAGCCAAAGATTTTATTACTATTAATCTTAAACTTTAGTGTAAAATTCTGTTTGGAGCTACTTTTTATTATTATGGAAAGTGGTTAAATTAGGAAAATGAAAATTGGGATGGTTCTACAGACAAAATTATGTCCCAGGAAATATTTTGAAGTACCTACTTCTGCTCCTTCTCACTCTAGTGGGCAGTGACTTTTGATGCTCCTTCTCACTCAAGAGGGCAATGACTTTTGATGACCTTTAATAATCTTTGTGTTATAGAATTGAAAACTTTTGATTTTAACCTAAATGCTATAAAAACTATAGACTACTTGGCTTTTATTTTCTTATTTGAATTTTATTTATATTAAATCTTTACTTGTAAATCCATGGACAAAATTCAGTTCCAGTAAACTCTTCTTGATAGCTTTACCTATTTTATGACTTCCATGGCATAAAATAAAGTAATGACATTATTTTATGACTTTTCATTACTAAAACTTAATTTTTAAAACAGCTATTAGAGTCAAGAAAGTGTTGCAATCATTTCTAGTCAGAGACTGCTTTGATAGAAGTATTGTTGCATTACTTTTCTCAAATTTGAACATGCATAGCTATAGTATAAGGCAAGAATTGAAAAAAAAAGTCTACCAATAAATTTTCAGTGAAATGCAATTTCCAAATATAATAATCACTATGGTCATAAATGCATCCTAACCCCCCCCCCCCACCCCTAATGGGTACAAACACAGCTCTAGGCCATACATAAAAGTACTGATATTGAAAATATGATGCATTAGTAACATAATTATGGAAACTACAACAAAGAATTATGGAAAGCAGGTGCTCAGAATGCATCATTTAAAACACCTAACCTAACCAACTCTATCTGTTAAATATTTAGTTACAATATATCTGCACAGTAGTTTATGACATTTAGGCTAAGCTGGTTATCTGAGAGTGCACACATTCTGTCTCCAGGCTTGGGACTACCTTATTTTACTGACCAGTCTGCATTGCATGGTGATTTTACATCAGTATTAAGCCCAGATGCCAATAAATAGGCATCAGCCATGCTATCAAAGTAGTTTGTGTTGACCCTCCAGCATTACGATCAAAGGCAGCAGCCCCCTTTACATATAGGATAATTTGTTCAAGTTTCATATCACTGTTTGTCCTTGTCAAAATTGTCAAAATTTTTGTCAAAAGGTTTGTCAAAATTTTTACCTAGCCATTTGATTGAACATAGTTGGCAGGTCCAATAACTTACCTTTGCAGATTATATGACCTCACTCCCTCCCATAGCTGCTGGGTAAAGGATTGCTAGTTATGTGATTGGCATGTTATTGATGTAGCCTATAGCTTTGTAGCCTATTTGCTATTTGGAAATGTATTTAATTTTGTTGAGGGGAGGTTCTCACAGAGAGGGCAGTTTTTTTTTTGGGGGGGGGGGAGAGAAGGGGATTTCCTGGCAGATTTGGAAAATGGTTATAAACTAAATAATAATAAAAAAATTCTAATGAAATAAGGAACAACATTATAACTTAAGTCTAACAGGAATTACTCTGTATGTGAGGGATGCCCCTTCTTCAACCACTGCTAAAAAAAAAAAAAAACTGTTTAAAAAAAACTATAAAATTATAGTACAAGTACAAGGGGAGGCCCCCTTCACACATGGGATAATTTCTGTTTTTTTTTAGTTTCAAATTTGTTTCTTACTTTTGGTTGGAAAAACTTGTTCTTTTTTTTGTCAAGCAGTTTGTGGTAACAAACTGTGAGTAAGGAGCCTTGTTCCTCAATAATAACAAAAGCTTTAACAAATAGAGTTTTGGTGACAATAGATACATCAAAAGAACCACATTTTGATGTTTATTCAAATTATGTAACAACCTGAGAAAATTTGCCCTATTTTTGAAATAGTGGGGGAAATGCTCCCAAAACATCAACTGACCTTAATGAAAATCACACCATAAGATTCAGCATACCAGAAAACCCTACTATAGAGGTTTCAAACTCCTGTCTACAAAAATTTGAAATTTTGAAGTTTTTTGCAAGAAGAAAGATCATGGATGCATTTTTATTTTTGTTTGTTTTCCCCAGGGGTGATCTTATCAAATCAGAAATTGCAAAAGGTCAGGAGAGGGCTCATTTGAATAGAAATTAAAATTTATAGTGTCCTCTTCAAGTGACCAAAAAACTGGAGGGTAGCTAGCCCAATTTCCATGCTCATTTTTTCCTCAAAGTCACCCAATCAAAATTTTTAGATAGCCATTTCTTCAGCATAGTCAAAAAGGGTAATAAATATGTCTTTAAGGATGACTTAACCCCCCACATCATGTGAGCATCTTTTCATGGGGGAAGGAAATTTTCCATGGAGGGGGAGCCAGATTTTCCAATATTATTAAAAAAAAATCAGAAATAAAATAAAAAATAAGTTTTCAACTGAAAGTAAAGAACAACATTAAAACTTAAAACAAGTAGGAATTATTATGTACATGAGTGGGGTTGCCCCCTCCTTTTATAACATATTTCCCATTTATTCTGCCAATCTGTCTCTCAACCCATGTACCTATTAATTGAATCAACTGTGACAAAACAAGAACTGTAAAAACATTTGGCAGGTGGCAGAATGTATTGGAAACATATAATGTTGGCTATATATTTACTTATTAGGCAGGTTGGGGGAAATTATAGTATAGGGCTGCATGATTTTCCTCTGGGTATGTAGGCTAAGCAGAAGGTCACTTGTGCTTGATGCTGTCCCTACTGTTTTTAGTTGGGTGGAAAAATATCCAAAGAAAGTCCCCTCTGAAAAGAAAAGAGCCCAAAGTGAGTTTGAATTTGTCAAAGCTTGGAGGTTTGCCCCTTCTGTCTGTTTAAAGAAAACGGATTCATAATTGAAGCTTTGTTCATTTCAATCTTAAGGGTGACCTATATTTGCAACACTTCATTAAATAGTTGTAAAAGAGTACTTTTATTTATTTGGTTGTCTTTTTCCTAAAAGATTTTTTAAAATCTCTAAATTGATATACATTTATTACAAATTAGTTATTCATACCTGAGGTCAATTTGCAAGTTTTGACCTACTTTGGAATCCATTTTCTCAAAATCACATTTAAATTCATTGAAGCTAGGAAACATAGACCTCCTGTCTGTTTAGAGAAAATTGATGGACATAAGTAAGTTTTATTGCACTAAAGCCCTAGGGCCATGGCAACTCAAAAAAAGAAAATTAGCTTTAAATTACTTGACATTACATAAGCATAACAGAAACAAAGAAAAACAAATCACAAAATTTCACTTCTGTACTCAATTGCCAACCTGAGCAATTCGTCCCCTGAGAGCGGTTTTGTCGTAACTAAGGTTTTCAAAATTCCGAGAAAAACGACTTTGAAAATTTCACCTTTGCTGGAACTTACACGGTACAACCGATTTTCTTCGCAAATACATCAAAAAAAGAGAAAAAATAACAAGGAAGTTCTCCCCAATATGAGATGGAAAAGGTAAAGTTTTCATTGTCGAAACTTGAAATGAAATACAGATACGACAATCCGCCCTAAATGAAATGGGAGTAAACTTAGATACGATAAAATGGTGTGGGCTGCCTATTCTTTTCACCATGAAGATACGACAGACGAGTTCTGATGCAGCAATACTATTTGAAAAAGTATAAAAATTACAAAAAACGTCAGAAACGTTTATTTTTTGTTGAGTTTCTTTGCCGGCCACCGTTTTGCTTCAGTGGAATCCTCCTCTAGACAGGGATCTTGCGTAGACGGAGAGGCTTCCAAACGTTCAGCATCCCCCTTGGCCTTGTAGTATTGTTCAATCTTGGTTTCAAAATACTCCTTGTCTTGGCTGGGATGAACTTCAAGAGATACTTGACATCATTGATTTTCGCCTCAGGTAGATCAATCTTTTTGCCACAAAGTTTGACGACAAAACAAGACGTTCAACAATACGGACAGCCGAAGTGTTGGGACACTTTTTAACCAAAGTACATTCTTGTGATACAGTAGCCATTTGCAAGTCTCCAGAGAAGGAAGTTTTGAACCAAACTCTCTTAGCATTATCCTGACGGAACTCAAGTTGTTTTACCTTTGAATACGGTACCAACGAGTACTTGTACAGCTTTGCTGGCTTTTGAAAGTCAAAGAACTTTGACTGGGTCATTTGCAGGACATTAAAAGGATGTATCCTTCTTACTTTCAGTAACTTCCTCACCAGATCTAGTGGGGAAAACAAATCAAGATGCTTTAGCCCCCGCTCAATAGTGCTATGTACAGCATCAACCTCCTGTATACTCGAATGACCTGGTTCACAATACTTCATAACCACTTGTTCTAAGCGCGGAAATTTTCTTTACTTTCAGTTAATTTTTGAAATTCCTAAAGCATAGTATTTCATTATTAAATTAGATCAAAATAGTCCTCTTAACCTGACAAGGCCGACTGCAAGCCTCCAAAAATTCCAGCTCTTGATTGCATTTGATTTGAGTATTCGGGAATTAAAAGCATTAACAAAAGGGGCTACAAAAGCGGGGGGTTTGGGGGGCGGCAGCCCCCCAACTGTACCTCCTAATCCCTGTACGTTTTAAGGTTCGAACTTGTGACTCAGCCTCTTTAACTCTTTAGAAAACGTAGTTTTTTTTTTCAAATAATACTACACAGGGGCGGATCTAGCCTTCCAATCTAGGGGGGGGGGGAAACTCGACAAATAGGGAGGGTGTGTACAGAAATTTTTCGGTACTTTTTAAACACATCTTTCGATCTTTTTCAAAGCTTACACGTTCTATCTCATAAAATCCCTAACACAGTATTAAAAGTGGAGTTTATAGTCCGTCTGGGGGGGGGGGGGGATCTTTATAATATTTTAATTGCAACACATAGTAAAAGAGAAGCACTCAAAGATCATCTCTGTAGTTAGATGGTTGTTAAGCTCCTGTATGTTGTATGTGGGTCAGATCACTTAGATCTTTAAGGGTGTGTCCAAGCTTGGCAGCTGAAGCTACAGGAAGATCCAGAGCTGTAAATTGCTTAAACAGACAGGCTGCTGCAATACAAGGAAACACTACCAAAATATGACCATAGCCAAGATTTATTCTGACCACTGATATGCACCAAAAAATCATAACAAATCAGGTAGCCTATTTGATATACTCTTGGAACAAAATATTAGTCAATTCCACAAAAATGAGGTACCTGGATTCCTGCAAATATCGCGCAGCTTGTGCGGATGTAAACAATGTCCGTTTGGGTCTCATTGTGAAACTTTAACCAAATCTTTTCTTCTTCAAAAGTATACGTTGACGGAGTACGACAAAAATGCCCATGTAATTTTCCCATATGAGGTACGACAAAACCGCTCTTAACAAAACAGCAAAATGTGAGATACGATAAACGAGAAATCTAAAATTGGGGCACTTCTAGCTGAGCTACAACAAAATGGTTGACGGAATCGGATAGAGCAAAAAATTTCACGTTAGATGGCAGTCCTAACTCTACTTCCCGAAAAAGTCGCAGATACGACAAAACTGCTCTCAGGGGACGAATTGTCCTAAATTTTAAATCTTGAAAAACCTTCAACCCTTATTACATTCAACAGCCGTCTCTCATGACATACACTCTTATCCATACTTCCACAGTTCAGGCAAAAGTAAGGACCATCTTACTTGCATTTCTTCATTTCTACTTACATTTAATGTGTTTAAAAGAATTTTTTTTTTGTGTGGCTAAGTCAGTAGGCGTACTTAAATATTTTTTTTCCTAATTTTTGAACATTTTTAAATTGGTAAAAAAGGTTAGATTTTCAAATTTTTAGTGACCAAAATATATGTCAATCAATATTAAGTGCACTTGAAAGAGCAACCACTGGTAATAGACCCACAGAAATATTTAAGGTGATAAAAAAATGTTTATTGCCTGAAAATTTGGCAAAACTAGAGAAAGGGCTCCTCAATAATTAATAGCTTAAAAATCTCTACTTTAAACACAGCAAAACACATTTGTTTGAAAGTCAGAATGGCCTGAAAAATTATTTAATCCTAATCATGCTTTGAGACCTTTGGCTGATTGTCGAAATGCTTTTGAAAATCACTGAAGATAAAATGTTGTGTGCAAACTGAACACCAATATGTAAGTAAGTATGGTGTCACTAGACTTTTAAGGTCCAAACTGGTAGTACTGATCTCCATTTTGTGGCCCTTTAGCCAGGAAGTGCAATGGGAAGCTAGGGGCGAGTAATCCTATGCTTTGCATGCCCTTCCTGCTTACCTTCCCCAGATTTCTCCAGGTACCCATTTAAAGCTGGGTCATCTATGGCTGAGCTTACAGAGTACCATCTCCGACCCATATTCCAAACCAAATAAACTGGCAATGCCAGGAATTAAACCTGTGCCCCTTGGACAAAGGATTCTCAACCCAGAGCGCCAATCACTTAGCCAGGAACACTAATGGGACCACTCAAAATCAACAAGTGGAAAGGGTAGATAAGAGACATGTAGAATTATGGCAAGATGTGAAACAGAACAGATTAAAAAAAGATGTACAGTAAAAATTAAGTGAACAGAATTAATATGCCAGAAAATCAGTGTAATATTGTGAATCTTTGTTTTACTATATTGTTTAAGTTTGGTAACCATGTATGTTTATAATTTGAAATACCCAGCATCAATTGAACAAAGCTATACTTAATTATGTAATCCTAACAAAAACAAAAAATACTAAACCTTAAATAAAATGCAACATAAGAGAAACAATTAAAGCTTGGTATTAAAAAGAAACAAAAAAAAAACTAATTATTGTCAGTGTTTAAAATATTATTTTACATTTAAGTGACATTATTATGATCAAAGATGTAGGAATATAATCTAATGAATATTATTGTAATTTTAAGTAAAAAGGAATTTTTTTAAAATTATTAATCCCCCATGGTGAATGAAGCATATTTCTTTTACATATAAAAATAATGAACAATGTTTTAATTGTAAAAATAAATGCATAACATAAAATATTTTAATTATATGATGTGTGCATCATCAACTGGGGGAAGGGAGATATGCAATGTACTGCATAGCCAAGAAAAGCGTTTCCTTTGCATAGAAGCAAAAAATTGCATCTTTTGAAAAAAGTATTGTTTTAAATGACCATACAATTTTGCAATAGCTATGGGCAATGGCTTACATGTAAAGTATAGCATACTTGCTGGGTGTTGCCTATCTTGAATTTCCCAAGTAGGAATTCAAAGTTTTTTTGCTGTCATCCTTATTTAGTTGAAGCAAATTAAAGTTTTGGGAGTGGTCATATAAATTGTAGTTTTTTTGCACTTTCTTATTAAAATCTAACTTTTTGCACATTCAAATTTGCATCTAAACAGCGTTCAAATGTGTTAGTCTTTTTTTTTGTATCTTCCCACACATGGGAAAGGTCAGCAAACCAGTTGTTTTACAGTAGATACACACTGAAAATTTTGTGAATAAAGTCAGTCTTAGGAACGTATCCAGAGACAACTCTTATGCATATTTGTCCAGTTGTCAATTGTTCATTTTAAGTGAGTACTAATAAATTTATTGTTTATTATGATTTTCCTGTTTGTATTGTCAGATGTCAGACAAGCCTCTCGCAAACTCTAGGTAATGCTCTCATTGGGAATCACAATCATAAGAGTAACATGGTATTCCTAAACCCATAGTCCTTAGTCTCAAGATAGAGGTAACAAAACTCAATCAGATCCCATTTCATACAATTCATAGGAGGAGGGATTCAAACCCTTCATTCTGCTACCTCTAAATGAAAAATAAGAAACACCCTTAAGATGTAAAAACCCCCTTAAGAAAAAGTAAACTTATAAATTAAATATACCCCCCCCCCATTTCAGGAGGTGGCATAAAAATTGATGTTCACTAGTATTTCATATGGGTTTGTATTAGTGTGCAAGATTTACTGGTAAGTTTCAAAACTTACTTTTACCAAATAAGTTACTGGTAACTTTGGTAAGTTACTGCTTAAGTGGTTAGTTTCAAATACTCATGAATTTAAAAGAAAATATTATCTCTTCTCTGATAGATTGGTAAAAAAAATATATTATTTTTGCATCATTTTATTTGTTTAGTTCCTGCCTTGTTTACACAGGGGAAAAACTATAAAAAATTTAGGCTTCAGATATTTTCTATAAGAGGTGACTATCTCTTACTAGGTTGATAGCTACTGCTGCAACCAAGATAATAAGAGATAAGCTAAAGCTGCTGCTCCACCTCCTCCACCTCAATCCATAAGCAATTCCTCTGGGAAACATCTAGTAAATCTTTATATACTTTTTGGAGCACCCATGCCTCAGAGCCATATTTTACCACTGTCATCATTGTACCTTCCATTATTCTAATCTTAATTTGTAGACTTATCTTCCAATTCTTTGAAACTTTTTAACAGTGAAAAAACACCCTGAGTCTTGGCTATTCTACTTTTAACATCTTCACTGTTCTCACCATCTTTATTAATAATTATACCTAGGTAAATGAAGCTGCCCACCTGATCAATCTTTTTGTTACCCTATGTCACCTTTTCATATTCACTTATTCCTAGCCTTAGTGACTTAGTCTTCTTATTTAGATCCTGTTTACTGCTCCTGGAACTGTAAGTAAAATTAATCCAAGTCACTAGTATCTCCATCATTTGGTTCAACAGGGGCATATACTACTAACTGATACCCTGAACTTTTTTTAGTCATAAAATGAGCAATCAGTACTAGATTATTAATACTTTTTTTATAGTTTTAAGTTTTAATACCTTTCAAGTCTAGCAGCAGTTAGTCAACTGGATGGCCTTGGTCAATCAGGTTTGTAATTATCTCATATGATTCCAGCAAGTTTGTTTCAATTGATTTTTCTTATTATTGATTGAATTATCTGATTTTCATTGGTACTTGTTGCATATTCTATAGTAGGAATTCTATCATTTTTTAGTTAGGCCTACTTTTTATATGGTCTACAGCTATATGAGACCATTAAATGAGGGAGGGGGTAGAGAAGATTGGGGCATTGTCAGAAACAGAAACAAAAACAACTAATGCTGACCATAAATGACCAATCCAAAATTGTCTCTCTTTCTGTTGTAGAATGTTTCCTTTTGCTGAGGTCAAGGCCAGAGGCCTTGACTGAGTCCATTGATTTTGAATGAAAAATCAAGTATTTTGCAGTAGACATCAAGACACGGCTAAATGTGGAAAAAGCCAAGATAGTCTAAGTAGCCTAATTGAGAGGCAAATGTTTAAGTGGCATGGGTAAATGGTGGGAGTAAGTATGACTCTCTGATTGGACAAATACACTTGTGTGTTAGTGTTTGGAGAGGCATGCCTGCCTAAAGTCTCAGGCAGGTTGACCAAGAATTTAAATTTTACATAGGACCATTAGATTGCCTGGAATGAGATGCAAACAAGGCATGCCCGCCTATGGTCTTAGGAAGGTCATGCCACCCCAAACATAATTTAGGCTCTAGAATCACTCCTGAAACTTTCCTTTACCTAAAACAACTATTTTCTAAGATTGAAAAAAAAACCCTAATTTACTAATGTAGGCTATTTTCTTTTTCCTAGATAATTTCTGCCCTATGCTATACCCTACCTTCATCAATTTGACCCTTTCCTCCCTCTGATCTAGCAGATAGTCTCATTATGAAGTCCTTAGCTATTCCTAGGAATATGATAGTATTTTAATTTGGGAACCATACACTATGTAATATTTTCCTATATACTAAAAAGAAGCATATTTCAAGGCATTCAAATAATACTTTTTCAATGATTGTGATGAAGGAGATGGGTTTTGTCTTGTTTTAGGAATGCTTAATAAGGTATGTCATCATGTAACTGTTCAAAGGTTTTGACCCGATTTAGACCACTCTCCCAAATTTTTCCTCTTCCGATTTGAAAATCGGAAGAGGAAAAATTTGGGAGAGTGGTCTAAATCGGGTCAAAACGTTTGAATAGTTATGTGATGATATACCTTACAAGCATCAATGAAACGAAGCAAACCCATCTCCATGTCATAATCATCAATTGCACGTTGTTTCAAACAAAAAGATTAAATTGTCAGTGATAAATTTACAGAATATAATTTACTAACCTACTCTTCTCTGGTTTACAGTTGGTAAAATATTAAAAATAGTAGGCTATATAACAGAGCAGTAGAATTATATTATATAAGGCTATATGTGGCACTATTAGGAGGTGGAATAGGGGACTACATTCTCAGAGCAGCAAATATTATATTTGCAAATAGGTTTTGGGGAATCTATTGACAATAGGCCTACTCTTTTGTTATTAACATGTTTCCTTTTGAAAAGCAACTCCTAATCAATTAGCTATTATGGAAAATAGCAACTCAACTATAGGTCTAATTGTTTAATTATATGCCTATAGCATATAAGCTTATATAGCCTATAGGGTAAGACACCCAGTAGTCGGCCACCTGCCTATTCTCAGAAAGAATGTAACTAACAGGGAAACCAGCTATGTATAAAAACTTTCTAGCATAATAAACTTTCTAAGCACATTAGCCTAGAGGTAGGTTCCCTGTTAGTTACATTCTTTCTGAGAATAGGCAGGTGGCCGACTACAATTGCTTATGGATTGTTCTGGGTACCTGGCTGACTGACCATATTTTAAACAGTAGACTGTACAAAAAATATGGCTCAATCCTGCTTTCTAGGGTTATAATGAAAGAAAGACTGAGATGGCTAGGGCATGTTCTGGGGATGAAGGATGACAGATTGTCCTTTTTGGCCAACTGTCTAGGGCTAAATGGAAAGCAGGTTGTCCTTGTCAGGGGTGGGAGGATGTAATAAAGAAAGATTTAAAGGAAATAGGAACTTCCTGGGAGGGTGTAAAGAGGGAGACTTTGAATAGATTGGGATTAAGGAAGAGCGTGTGTAGCATTGTTGACCAAAGGCAGCTTGGTGCTGCTGTGAGTTGTCAGTAGTAGTAGTAATAATGTTGTTTTAGAATTTTAT
Organism: Artemia sinica; assembly: GCA_027921565.1. Classification (NCBI taxonomy): domain Eukaryota; kingdom Metazoa; phylum Arthropoda; class Branchiopoda; order Anostraca; family Artemiidae; genus Artemia; species Artemia sinica. The sequence continues at coordinate 92,675 of JAPEVW010000043.1, forward strand.
AGCATTTCCTTTTAAGTAGGCCTAACTGTTAGCTAATACAAACTAGTGTGTAAGACAAAAGTTAGCCTACCACTGGGTAACTTACCTGGTAATGGTAAGGTTTAAGTCAAACTTACTGGTAAGTTTAAGTTTTTGATGAACAAAAATGTTCTCAAGTGAAACAAATCCATCCCTAAGAGAGCTGCCACTTCACTAAAATCTATCATAAAAAACTTCATTCATCAGATTCAATGCATGAGTGAAACCCCTTTGAGCTTATGCTGATGTTGCTCTGTCAGACTCCTACTTTGTCATTTCCGGCCTGAGTAAAAAAAAAGGATACATTATGAGTCAGTCAGTCTGAATAAATAAGAAGTTCATAGTAGAGGTAAATTTAATTTGGTGAGTTTTTGACTTTTGACTCAAATTTTTTTGACTGGCTATCTTTAACTACAGAATAAATATTAAGAATAAATAAATATTTGGCTGTAATACCAGTAGTAAGGCCTATTAATAGAAAATATTCCTGTCCTACCAGTCTATGTGCTTCATGAAAGGGTTGTGGGAATCTTTATGGTCTATGTCAATGGATAGAAGGTGTGATATAAATGAGGGCATTCAGGATATCAGGAAAGTGCTTTACAATGATGTGAAACTGGATCAATTAACAGCCTGTCTGAAATTGAAGCCAATTTCACTTGGGTGCCACTTCTTTGAAGGAGATGAAGCTCAGCTTTCTGTATCATCCTGTACTTCAATTTGCTACAGCAGCGTTTCCAGGAGACTCTTGTTTGGAAGGATGGTGATTCATTTAATTAAAGATCTAAAGCTGACATTGTCTGGGTCTTGAACACAGAACTCAGTAGCTACATCTACAAAAGTGGCCCATTTTCCAAATCATTGTACTCTGAGACTGCAAAAGCTGTCAAATTGGCAGTTTGTTGATGGGCTTGTTTTTTTTGCAAAGTTGGTGCTTACAGAAGTGGCTGTAAAAATCTCAGTAATTTGTTTTACTGTAGCCTCCTGCAACAGAATCTGGTCAGGCTATGGACTAGTACAGAGAGAACATAGAAACTGCATCAAGCATGAAACAGTAAACAAAATTCTAATGGTCCATTGGTCATTCAATAGCAAAAAAAGCATTGCTGTGCAGCTTCAGAAATGCCTGGAAATTGATGTGAAGGCTAGAAGGGATGTTCATGCCGCCATCATGCCTTTCTATCAATAGTTCACTGCCACATGTTAGTGGAGATAATCTGGTGGAAGATGATCTACCAAACATAGCGATTGAAGATGCACCAGATGAGGAGGTGGAGCAGCAGCTTTAGCTTATCTCTTATTATCTTGGTTGCAGCAGTAGCTATCAACCTAGTAAGAGATAGTCACCTCTTATAGAAAATATCTGAAGCCTAAAATTTTTTATAATTTTTCCCTTGTGTAAACAAGGCAGGAACTAAACAAATAAAATGATGCAAAAATAATATATTTTTTTTACCAATCTATCAGAGAAGAGATAATATTTTCTTTTAAATTCATGAGTATTTGAAACTAACCACTTAAGCAGTAACTTACCAAATTTACCAGTAACTTATTTGGTAAAAGTAAGTTTTGAAACTTACCAGTAAATCTTGCACACTAATACAAACCCATATGAAATACTAGTGAACATCAATTTTTATGCCACCTCCTGAAATGGGGGTATATTTAATTTAAAAGTTTACTTTTTCTTAAGGGGTTTTTTACATCTTAAGGGTGTTTCTTATTTTTCATTTAGAGGTAGCAGAATGAAGGGTTTGAATCCCTCCTCCTATGAATTGTATGAAATGGGATCTGATTGAGTTTTGTTACCTCTATCTTGAGAGTAAGGACTATGGGTTTAGGAATACCATGTTACTCTTATGATTGTGATTCCCAATGAGAGCATTACCTAGAGTTTGCGAGAGGCTTGTCTGACATCTGACAATACAAACAGGAAAATCATAATAAACAATAAATTTATTAGTACTCACTTAAAATGAACAATTGACAACTGGACAAATATGCATATGAGTTGTCTCTGGATACGTTCCTAAGACTGACTTTATTCACAAAATTTTCAGTGTGTATCTACTGTAAAACAACTGGTTTGCTGACCTTTCCCATGTGTGGGAAGATACAAAAAAAAAGACTAACACATTTGAACTCTGTTTAGATGCAAATCTGAATACACAAAAAGTTAGATTTTAATAAGAAAGTGCAAAAAAACTACAATTTATATGACCACCCCCAAAACTTTAATTTGCTTCAACTAAATAAGGATGACAGCAAAAAACTTTGAATTCCTACTTGGGAAATTCAAGATAGGCAACACCCAGCAAGTATGCTATACTTTGCACGTAAGCAATTGCCCATAGCTATTGCAAAATTGTATGGTCATTTAAAACAATACTTTTTTCAAAAGATGCAATTTTTTGCTTCTATGCAAAGGAAATGCTTTTCTTGGCTATGCAGTACATTGCATATCTCCCTTCCCCCAGTTGATGATGCACACATCATATAATTAAAATATTTTATGTTATGCATTTATTTTTACAATTAAAACATTGTTCATTATTTTTATGTAAAAGAAATATGCTTCATTCACCATGGGGGATTAATAATTTTAAAAAAATTCCTTTTTACTTAAAATTACAATAATATTCATTAGATTATATTCCTACATCTTTGATCATAATAATGTCACTTAAATGTAAAATAATATTTTAAACACACTGACAATAATTAGTTTTTTTTTGTTTCTTTTTAATACCAAGCTTTAATTGTTTCTCTTATGTTGCATTTTATTTAAGGTTTAGTATTTTTTGTTTTTGTTAGGATTACATAATTAAGTATAGCTTTGTTCAATTGATGCTGGGTATTTCAAATTATAAACATACATGGTTACCAAACTTAAACAATATAGTAAAACAAAGATTCACAATATTACACTGATTTTCTGGCATATTAATTTTGTTCACTTAATTTTTACTGTACATCTTTTTTTAATCTGTTCTGTTTCACATCTTGCCATAATTCTACATGTCTCTTATCTACCCTTTCCACTTGTTGATTTTGAGTAATTACTGTTCTTGTTGCAAAGGCGAATTTTAGTCCTTTTTCCCATTATCACTGTAATTAAACTTGAAATTTGTAATAGTCTTTAAATTTTAGGATTAGTGTCAAAAGTTTTAACTGGTTCCCTATTTTTCAATGTTTATATATCAAGTTATCTATCAAAACATTATTTGGATGTAATGTTCATTTTATAAAGATTGGAGTTTATGTAAGGTATATCTTATCTTTTTTCTTGATGAATTTGTTCTTATAGATTTCCTGCTGCAAATCAATTTTCTACTGCTTCATGACTTGTATGACTAAGCTTCTCATTTGATTGTTTTGCTGACTTGTATGACTAATGCTTCTCATTTGATTGTCTTCAGTTGATTATCTTGGATACTTGGATTTGGTCTGCATACGTTTGACTTCTTTTAATTTGGTATATGTTTCTTCTAGTTTGAGGAATATTGTGAGTTTATAACCTTTTGTTGGGGAGGATATGCCTCTTTGTTGAGTTATTCTTGTCTTCCAAGTTCTCTATAAGATGGGGAACAACATAGTTACTTTATGATGACTGGGTTACTTAGGTGCCATTTGTGGTGATGCAGCATGATTGGGAAATATCAACAAATGTATCTTCTTGGGTTTTTTTGGTGGTTGACAAATTATGACAAAGGATGTTACATTGATTAAGACCATTATGGTATCTTTGAGGCATGACAGTTCTTGTAATAAAAACTCTAGGCAGATTTGTGTTCAATAGCATGTTACTTAGTGCATAAAAAGAAGGTATAAAATACATCAATAAATATTGTTTATTGTTATATTGTTGTTTATGTTTATATTGTTATATTAATATATTGTTTCAAATATTTTTTTCCCTGGTCCCATTAGTGTTCCTGGCTAAGTGATTGGCGCTCTGGGTTGAGAATCCTTTGTCCAAGGGGCACAGGTTTAATTCCTGGCATTGCCAGTTTATTTGGTTTGGAATATGGGTCGGAGATGGTACTCTGTAAGCTCAGCCATAGATGACCCAGCTTTAAATGGGTACCTGGAGAAATCTGGGGAAGGTAAGCAGGAAGGGCATGCAAAAGCATAGGATTACTTGCCCCTAGCTTCCCATTGCACTTCCTGGCTAAAGGCCACAAAATGGAGATCAGTACTACCAGTTTGGACCTTAAAAGTCTAGTGACACCATACTTACTTACATATTGGTGTTCAGTTTGCACACAACATTTTATCTTCAGTGATTTTCAAAAGCATTTTGACAATCAGCCAAAGGTCTCAAAGCATGATTAGGATTAAATAATTTTTCAGGCCATTCTGACTTTCAAACAAATGTTTTTGCTGTGTTTAAAGTAGAGATTTTTAAGCTATTAATTATTGAGGAGCCTTTCTCTAGTTTTGCCAAATTTTCAGGCAATAAACATTTTTTATCACCTTAAATATTTCTGTGGGTCTATTACAGTGGTTGCTCTTTCAAGTGCACTTAATATTGATTGACATATATTTTGGTCACTAAAAATTTTGAAAATCTAACCTTTTTTACCAATTTAAAAATGTTCAAAAATTAGGAAAAAAAATATTTAAGTACACCTACTGACTTAGCCACACAAAAATTCTTTTAAACACATCAAATGTAAGTAGAAATGAAGAAATGCAAGTAAGATGGTCCTTACTTTTGCCTGAACTGTGGATGTATGGATAAGAGTGTATGTCATGAGAGACGGCTGTTGAATGTAATAAGGGTTGAAGGTTTTTCAAGATTTAAAATTTAGGACAATTGCTCAGGTTGGCAATTGAGTACAGAAGTGAAATTTTGTGATTTGTTTTTCTTTGTTTCTGTTATGCTTATGTAATGTCAAGTAATTTAAAGCTAATTTTTTTTTTTGAGTTGCCATGGCCCTAGGGCTTTAGTGCAATAAAACTTACTTATGTCCATCAATTTTCTCTAAACAGACAGGAGGTCTATGTTTCCTAGCTTCAATGAATTTAAATGTGATTTTGAGAAAATGGATTCCAAAGTAGGTCAAAACTTGCAAATTGACCTCAGGTATGAATAACTATTTTGTAATAAATGTATATCAATTTAGAGATTTTAAAAATCTTTTTAGGAAAAAGACAACCAAATAAATAAAAGTACCCTTTTACAACTATTTAATGAAGTGTTGCAAATATAGGTCACCCTTAAGATTGAAATGAACAAAGCTTCAATATGAATCCGTTTTCTTTAAACAGACAGAAGGGGCAAACCTCCAAGCTTTGACAAATTCAAACTCACTTTGGGCTCTTTTCTTTTCAGAGGGGACTTTCTTTGGATATTTTTCCACCCAACTAAAAACAGTAGGGACAGCATCAAGCACAAGTGACCTTCTGCTTAGCCTACATACCCAGAGGAAAATCATGCAGCTCTATACTATAATTTCCCCCAACCTGCCTAATAAGTAAATATATAGCCAACATTATATGTTTCCAATACATTCTGCCACATGCCAAATGTTTTTACAGTTCTTGTTTTGTCACAGTTGATTCAATTAATAGGTACATGGGTTGAGAGACAGATTGGCAGAATAAATGGGAAATATGTTATAAAAGGAGGGGGCAACCCCACTCATGTACATAATAATTCCTACTTGTTTTAAGTTTTAATGTTGTTCTTTACTTCCAGTTGAAAACTTATTTTTTAATTTATTTCTGATTTTTTTTTTAATAATATTGGAAAATCTGGCTCCCCCTCCATGGAAAATTTCCTTCCCCCATGAAAAGATGCTCACATGATGGGGGGTTAAGTCATCCTTAAAGACATTTTTATTACCCTTTTTGACTATGCTGAAGAAATGGCTATCTAAAAATTTTGATTGGGTGACTTTGAGGAAAAAATGAGCATGGGAATTGGGCTAGCTACCCTCCAGTTTTTTGGTCACTTGAAGAGGACACTATAACTTTTAATTTCTATTCAAATGAGCCCTCTCCTGACCTTTTGCAATTTCTGATTTGATACAATCACCCCTGGGGAAAAAAAAAAAAAAATAAAATGCATCCATGATCTTTCTTCTTGCAAAAAACTTCAAAATTTCAAATTTTTGTAGACAGGAGTTTGAAACCTCTATAGTAGGGTTTTCTGGTATGCTGAATCTTATGGTGTGATTTTCATTAAGGTCAGTTGATGTTTTGGGAGCATTTTTCCCCCTTTTTTCAAAAGTTGGCAAATTTTCTCAGGTTGTTACATAATTTGAATAAGCATCAAAATGTGGTTCTTTTGATGTATCTATTGTCACCAAAACTCTATTTGTTAAAGCTTTTGTTATTATTGAGGAACAAGGCTCCTTACTCACAGTTTGTTACCCCTAACTGCTTGACAAAAAAAAGAACAAGTTTTTCCAACCAAAAGTAAGAAACAAATTTGAAACTAAAAAAAAAACAGAAATTATCCCATGTGTGAAGGGGGCCTCCCCTTGTACTGTATGCTAAAATTTTATAATTTTTTTTAAACAGTTTTTTTTTAGCAGTGGTTGAAGAAGGGGCATCCCTCACATACAGAGTAATTCCTGTTAGATTTAAGTTATAATGTTGTTCCTTATTTCATTAGAATTTTTTTATTATTATTTAGTTTATAACCATTTTCCAAATCTGCCAGGAAATCCCCTTCTCTCCCCCCCCCCCCCCCAAAAAAAAACTGCCCTCTCTGTGGGAATCTCCCCTCAACAAAATGAATACATTTCCAAATAGCAAATAGGCTACAAAGCTATAGGCTACATCAATAATATGCCAATCACATAACTAGCAATCCTTTACCCAGCAGCTATGGGAGGGAGTGAGGTCATATAATCTGCAAAGGTAAGTTATTGGACCTGCGAACTATGTTCCATCAAATGGCTAGGTAACAATTTTGATCATAGTCTTTTAGTAATAAAAAAGAGCATGGGGGGGGGGGTAGTTGCCCATCATCTTTTTGGGTGAGGGTGCTGGTATATGATTTATTTCTTCCTATTGCAGATTAAGACTGTCTTCTTAAAGAAGAAAATCTCAAGTGAGTATGTAGTTTCATTTATTACAAAAATTCAATTTCATATTAAGTCAGAAAGAACAAACAGTGATATGAAACTTGAACAAATTATCCTATATGTAAAGGGGGCTGCTGCCTTTGATCGTAATGCTGGAGGGTCAACACAAACTACATTGATAGCATGGCTGATGCCTATTTATTGGCATCTGGGCTTAATACTGATGTAAAATCACCATGCAATGCAGACTGGTCAGTAAAATAAGGTAGTCCCAAGCCTGGAGACAGAATGTGTGCACTCTCAGATAACCAGCTTAGCCTAAATGTCATAAACTACTGTGCAGACATATTGTAACTAAATATTTAACAGATAGAGTTGGTTAGGTTAGGTGTTTTAAATGATGCATTCTGAGCACCTGCTTTCCATAATTCTTTGTTGTAGTTTCCATAATTTTGTTACTAATGCATCATATTTTCAATATCAGTACTTTTATGTATGGCCTAGAGCTGTGTTTGTACCCATTAGGGGGGGGGGGGGGGGTAGGATGCATTTATGACCATAGTGATTATTATATTTGGAAATTGCATTTCACTGAAAATTTATTGGTAGACTTTTTTTCAATTCTTGCCTTATACTATAGCTATGCATCTTCAAATTTGAGAAAAGTAATGCAACAATACTTCTATCAAAGCAGTCTCTGATTAGAAATAATTGCAACACTTTCTTGACTCTAATAGCTGTTTTAAAAATTAAGTTTTAGTAATGAAAAGTCATAAAATAATGTCATTACTTTATTTTATGCCATGGAAGTCACAAAATAGGTAAAGCTATCAAGAAGAGTTTACTGGAACTGATTTTTGTCCATGGATTTACAAGTAAAGATTTAATATAAATAAAATTCAAATAAGAAAATAAAAGCCAAGTAGTCTATAGTTTTTATAGCATTTAGGTTAAAATCAAAAGTTTCAATTCTATAACACAAAGATTATTAAAGGTCATCAAAAGTCATTGCCCTCTTGAGTGAGAAGGAGCATCAAAAGTCACTGCCCTCTAGAGTGAGAAGGAGCAGAAGTAGGTACTTCAAAATATTTCCTGGGACATAATTTTGTCTGTAGAACCATCCCAATTTTCATTTTCCTAATTTAACCACTTTCCATAATAATAAAAAGTAGCTCCAAACAGAATTTTACACTAAAGTTTAAGAATAATAGTAAATAAAATCTTTGGCTAGGCTGTAAGGATAACTTTGGCCAAAGTTTAAATGCCAAGAAAAAAATTGTAGTCAACCAATCTCAATTAGCCTAGGGTGAAATGTATGAGTAGTCCATTACATAAGGAGACATGTAAAGAAAACAATTCTTACTTCATAATATGCAAAATGATCCTAGTTAACATATTTTTAAGGGGGAGAACCTTTATCTTTACTTCTTTTTCCAACTTTGCAATAAAATATATGAAAAAAGCCATTCTTTTAATAAATGTTTTGCCTGTTTTCAAATTTGTACTGAATGATATTTTTTTATAGATGGCATTCATCCTGGCTGTTCATAGTTTCTGTAGTTTTGTATTTTTGCCACTGCGTTTTCACAATCATTTAAAAGGATTGGTAAATGAGAAGTTCTAATGCCATTTTATAGGGTCGAAGTGATCAGAACACAGCATCCCCCTCCCTTCTATTCACACATGTCATGTTTTCAGAAGATGCATCCAATAAAAATTTTGAGACAGTACTTCTATTAAAAATAGTCCAACAATCATATAACAAAGCTTTTGGGGTTGATACAAACCACCAGAGCCTAGGGGTAATAGTTTATAAGTTATGCTGCTGGGGCATTTGGTTCTTATGAAGGGATGGTTTTACAAACTTTAGAGGCAGTTCATTTGGTTGAAATTAGTAGTTCTAGTTCCATTTTAAGAGACAAAAGTGATGGAGGCCAACTAGTCCCCCCAACTATCCCCACCAAACACATCTGATTGAAATTGTGCAATGTCCATTTTGTTCAGGGTTGACACATTTCCCCAGAACCCTGGATCAGGGCTTTCATTTAGGTCCTTTGGGTATATAAGGTTTTAATGGAATGGGTGGTCATTTAAAATTCAGATTGATCTTATTTGATTTTAAAAAGGAAGTTATAGTGCCCTTTTTAAGAGTCAGTGATTTAAGAGCAACCAACCCTACCCACCCTCCACACCCAAACAAACATCCAAACAAAACTTCAAGACATCAATTTTTATCAGCATTATTGAAAGGTTTAGTAATTATGCAATTGGGGATCTCAACCCCCCTCCCCCAACCATCCCAAGGCCTCAGGTCAAGGGCTGTAAGTTATGCAATTTGTTCATTGTTTACATATAGTATATGTTATTGAGAAAAGGTATGTATGTTTGACTTCTACTTTCCCAAAATACAAAGGCCATTAAAATGGGTCTTTCAGGAAATGTTGAACTAAATCAAAACTTGTTATGTGTATATGGGTTTGTAGAAGGTTTTATTTCAGGAATGACTGAGTATGTTAATTTGGAACTTTCAGAAAATATAAGGAGATGAACAATTTATCAAAAGGCATATATGCTGGCTACTACTACTACTGCTGCTTCAACTACTACCACAACTACTATAAATAAAACTACTAATTCTGTAGCAAGTACTACTTAGGCTGAGGATATTGGAAACATATCTGAGAAACTGTTGAAAGGAAACTTGAACTAAATCAAACACACACTAAGCATCTACTGCTATCAATACTGCTGCTACTACTAATAATAATAAACTATAACTGCTACTACTGTTCCTACCACTACCACTACTACTTTGATACTAGTAGAACTAAGACTTCATATATGATGGTGAAAATTTGACAGAACATTGAGGGAGATTTTGAACTAAATCAAATATAAAAAATAATTGAGCATCTATTTGCCATATTATGTAAAACCAAATTACTTCAGAATTCCTTTTCCATGTCAAGAGCCTGTAAATAATCAAACAAGGAAGCTGTTTCTAGAAAATTTTTAATAAATACATTTTATTAAGTTTCTAAGCATAGCTATTCAATGATATATACATTTCAGTTCATTTTTGATGAATTAACAAGTTATTAGTGTTATATTTTAACATACTAAACATGGTTTCATCACTGGTTATTTACCCTAATTTTGTCAAAAGATTAGAATGAATGTGTGATAAGAAAATACTCATTAACCCTGTAATATGACAGCAGATCTGAACTGACCACTATGCAAAAGCCTTCTTTTGGCAGTACTTATACTAATGCCAAGAATTTCAGAGACTTCTTTCCATGTTTTTCCTTTCTCTAAGAGATTGGTCAGCTCCTGCAAACATATGTTTTTCTTTGGGAAAGGCATCACATTTAATGGTATTTATTTCCTCTCTGTGATATACATCAAGAATTATAATTATAATCAATTTTTGGATGTTCCTTCTTCTAAGGACATTTAGATATTTATATTTTCAGTTGGTAACAATTTGTTGGGTTACATAGAAGCAGGATTGTTATCTAAATGTAGGTCCATATCAAAACAAGAATGCCAACATCTACCCTTCTTTAAATATCAATTCTTTTTACCTACTTAAATCAAAGAATGCAGAGTTTCAGTAGACATTTTTCTTCTCACTAAAAAGAGATGCATTCAAATAATGTGCATTCAATGATTGTGACAAAGGAGATGGGATTTGCTTCAGCAATGTAATCATGTTGTTGTCCAAATGTTTAGACCCAATTTTCCCACATTGCTCTTTTGCAACATACATTTTTGGCCCCCAAATTTGCCCTACTATTCTCATTTTTCATTTATACTTTTTCCCTAATTTTGTTGTAAGATATTGGGAAAATGTATATTTGGATGGATGATAAATAGACTTATCTACCAACAAATGAAATGACATCATTTTTATACAATCCTACAATGGGCTTATCCCAGACTTGCCTTTCAATAACTTGGACTATCTGTCTTGGCTTTTTCTATAATTAGCCTTGATGCCTGCAAAATAGCCTACTTGATTTTAATTCTCCCCCTTGAAAATATGTTAACTAGGGGTAAATTTTTACAAAATCATATTACTGACTTACAAATAAAGTGAATATACCACTCAATGCCTTTTTTTACACTCTTTCCAAATATAATACTCATTTTTATCAGAAATGAATTTTACCCCCATTCCTATATACCAATTCAGTGTATATATTTGCACATTTAGGGGTTGGGGATATATTTTAAAGTTACCTCCCATTTATATCAGAAATAAATTGCCCCCCCCCCCCCCTGATGTGCAAATATATACCTTGAATTAGTATATATAAGTGTGGGGGTAAAATTCATTTCCAACAAAAATGATTATTGTATTTGGAAAGAATATGAAAAAAGGCATTGAGTGGTATATTCACTTTATTTGTAAGTCAATAATATGAGTTGGTAAAGATATACCTAACTAGGATCATTTTGCATATCATAAAGTAAGAGTTGCTTTATTAACATGTCTCCTTGTGTAATGGACTGCTTATACATTTACATCTTAGCCTAGTCCTAATTATCTAAACGCATGTGCTACGGCATTTAGGCTATAATTTATCACAATTATTACCTATCCCCCTTCCCTTATGGGACCAGATATAGCCCAAGGCTATAGGATAAGACCCCCAGTACTCACACAATTATTTTGATCAAGATTCATCTTTCCTAAACAGGAACACAATCTTGGACTTGATTTAGCCTATTTAAAAAGAGTATTGAAGAGATAGGCTAATCTAATAAATTGTAAAAAGAGCATTCAAAATTCACGCAATTAATGATTGTGACAAAGGAGATGGGTTTTTGTGTACTTCACAATTCTTGAAAGGTATGTCAGCACGTAACTGTATAACGTTTTTGACCCGATTTGTATGAAGGTCTAAATTGGGTCAAAACTTCCCAAATTCTCGTAGATAATTTTTCCCAAATTTCGTTGAAATTTTCAATGAAAATTTGGGAAGTTTTGACCCGACGGTCTAAATCGGGTCAAAACTTCCCAAATTTGCGTTGATAATCAACGAAATTTGGGAAAATTATCTACGAGAATTTGGGAAGTTTTGACCCGACGGTCTAAATCGGGTCAAAACTTCCCAAATTCTCGTAGAATTATCTACGAGAATTTGGGACGTTTTGACCCGATTTAGACCTTCATAAACAACAAGTGGCGAATTCAGAACAAAACATTAATTTGAGTTCTTGACATCATTTCGAGAGCCTTGAATGTATTCAGAAATCTAGGAAGAGGAAGCTATAAATACCATCGGAAAACTTGTCATGCTCAGCTCCAGTGTCTTTTTTAGTTCGGTGTTTTGCAGATGAAACTTCGCAAAAATTAGTTTTATAAAGTCATGAACAAATGATTGCCAGCATTCTGTGATTTCCTTAGGTTGTTGCAAGTTTCAATAGTTTAGGATCAATATACTTAGTCGTACGTTTGTGCTGTCTATAGAACGTACATCAATTAGTTCAAAAGATCGCTCTGATCGCTATCAACGTATTCCCCAGATTTTTCTAATTTTTAGACACTTTCAGGCCCATAATATTCCACTCAGTACTTAAGTTCTAATTTTTGAAGATCGCAGATGAGTATCCAGATAAACTAAGAAAAATTGAAAATGTTTATCTGGATTACGTTCTCTAAGACGACTTAGTGTTTATTTGTGTGCTAACAGAACTTAGTTTCATTTACTGAAGCTCATTTGTCCAGTTTCTTAGGGTTGTCTTTTGAGCTCTGATTACCGAAATGATTGCTGAATCGTATCAATAAATACCTGAGAAACTAGTTTTTTTTTTTAGTTGGTTGCTTCACTTAGCGCTTTTTACTAATAACTCGGTAGTAACAGTTTTTTCTGACTTTTTGCCTTCTATTTTTAATTCAAATACCCAAAGGCCGGGGTTTAATACCAAGAAAGTTGGATTCTAAGTACCCAGATTCGGGAAAAGGGGTCTGTTTTTCTTCCGGATCTTTTCGTGTGAAAGCAGCAGATTCCTTTTTATTTATACAATGAAGAATTCGTGTACTGAATGTTTGAATGATATCGTTTGGATTTTTCTCAGATTTTAGTACATTCGGAATCCAGGTTTTCTGGGTAGTGAAGTCGGGTCTTGAGATTTTCAAAAGGATGCTTTTGTAAGACGAATGATAGTTCCGCTGTCCGCTTCTTGATTGGCGAGACTTTCGCTAAAAAGAAAATCAGGTATGGTAAAAGGGAAAGGGACGTATGGAGATGTGATACAAAGCAGCTTTTACCGCTTGTCAAGCCATATTGAATATTACCGCGTCTAGACTATCCATTTTCTGGAAAAATGGACGAAAATCTAGGAATGTAGACAGGTCTTCCGTTCCATTTTTTCCGATATCTGGGCAGGAATAATCAGAGGGTAAGAAAACGGAAAATGGGATGGAAGTGGTAGCATGGATAGCTTTTCTGGAAAATGCCAGAAGAAGGAGACAATTAGACACGATAAGTACTAAATAAAAATAGTTGTCTAAGATGGTTTTGAATAGAAAAAAGGCAAATTATCTAACTGAGGGTTTAGATTTGTTTTTATAGATTTTGGCTCAGGAAAACAGACTTGATGAGGATGGCTGATAAATTTGTACAGATATTTTTTGAAAAACAACCAGGTTTTTGAAAAAACAGCCAAGTCTGGACGACTATTCCTTTTTCCAGATTTCTGTCCCATTTCTCCAGATAGTCTGGACGCGCAATATGCTGCGAAGCATGACTTCAATTCTTGGGTGGGAAATTCAAATAAAAATGAAACGCGAATGCGTCGACGACAAAACGTTTTTTTGGAACTTTGGTTAGTTGGTTTTGCCTAAAATGTCTGTCGTAGATTCTACTAATCCACCAGTACGTTTTTCACGTCGAAATAATGCTAGGAATATTGACAATCAGTTGTTAGTTACAACTAGAAACCCCGTTTCACTGTACTTCAAATTACACGCCTTGATTTTTACGTCATCACTGTGCAGTCCTGTTATATAACCTAAAAACGGTACTGGTGCATTATGTAGGCCTTTTAAAAAGTCAAGTTTGGTTATTGCTAATGAAATAAAAAAATAGGATGAATATATAATAGTTTAGAAACAAATTTGGGCTATATATTTGCTTATTAGGGGGGGTGGGGTGGGTCTTGGATATAGAATAAATTAAATACGTAACCTAACCTAACCTAGGTACCTTTTCCCCCCCCTAAACCCCGAAAAACAACAATTTAAAAATCGTAAATGCAATGAAAACCACGCTTTACATTGCATTACTCTATAGCGGTTTCTCGAATTAACCCGTCTGGTGGGTTTTTTTGGCGACTGATTTCCTTGTAAAGGCCCATACAACGCACCAGTACCCAAAAAACTGTATTCCGGGATTTTTTTTCGAAATTTCAGATTTGTTTTTGGAAGAAAAATCGGGATTTTATTTTTGAGCTCATAGCAACCCTTCTTGTACTATCATTTTCATTAAGAGTTTCCGCAAGCCATTTTTTTTTTTCAGGAGTAGCCCACAGCACAGCCAGCCCTTTGGCTGGCTGTAAACCAGTCATTTAATTAAAATAAGCATTTAGTTCTTTGTATCTTCAATAAATGCAGGTCAATATATACCAAATCATGTCATTGAGTTAGGACTAAAGTGAATACACCATTCAATGCCTTTTTTATGCTGATTAGGAATATAAATAAGCATTTCTATCGGAAATGTATTTCAGCCCCCCCCCCCCCTATATATGCCAATTCAGGGTTAGGTATAGCCTATACAGGGGGGGGGGGGGAAGGCTGAAATTCATTTCCGATAGAAATGCTTATTATATTTGTAATCAGCATAAAAAAGGCATTGAATGGCGTATTCACTTTATTTGAAACTCAATAATATGATTTGGTATATGATTTGATATATGTTATAGGCTATGATTGATTTTTGGTATATAGTATATGATTGGGTAAAATTCTACTTTAGCTACTTTTGGCTATCTTGGGAAGGGGTTAGGTTAGGAAAATGAGACTTTCAGGGATGGGTCTACAGGCTAAAGTATGCCCCGGAAAGGTACCTGAGGTAGGTACTTTTGAAGTACCTACCTCCACTTCTTCTCCCTCTAGAGGGTCATGAAATTTGCCTACATGACAGGTCTATACCCATTGAAATTTTGACAAAACAACATTTTACCTTAATTTTCAGTTATCAGTTTCTTTTTCTCTGGCTTTAGCTCTGAAAATGCAATTTCAGTTATTTGAGCAGAATTTTAAGACATATAAATAGTTTATTTCCAAAATTTAGGAAATGTATTTGCATAGGCCTATCTTTAAAACCTTATAAATTGGGATTGAGCAAACTTGTGAAGCTAAAAACAATTTTGTTGTACTTCATTTAAGCAGAAGATCTATTTTGCAAGGTTTCACTTCTATAACTCACATATTTTTAAAGGTCATCAAAGGTCAGGACCCTCTAGAGGGAGAAGGAGTGGAGGTGGATACTTCAAAATATCTTCCCAGGACATACTTTAGCCTGTAGACCCCATCCCTGAAAGTTTCATTTTCTTAACCTAACCCCTTTCCAAGATAGTCAAAAGTAGCTAAAGTAGAATTTTACCTATGATTGGTATATGATTTGAGTTTCAAATCATATTATTGAGTTTCAAATATAGCCTAGTGAAAACACCATTTGATGCCTTTTTGGTCAATATATACCAAATTATATTATTGAGTTTCAAATAAAGTGAATACTTTTTTTAGGCCTATGCTGATTACAAATATAATAAGCATTTCTATCGGAAATGAATTTCAGCCCCCCCCCTATAAATACCAATTCAGGGTTAGGTTAGGTATAGCCTATATAGGGGAAGGGGCTGAAATTCATTTCCGATAGAAATGCTTATTATATTTGTAATCAGCATAAAAAAAAGGTGGTCAATATATACTAAATCATATTATTGAGTTAGGACTAAAGTGCATGCACCATTTGATGCCTTTTTTTTATGCTGATTATGAATATAATAAGCATTTCTATCGGAAATGAATTTCAGCCCCCCCTTATATAGGCTATACCTAACCTAACCCTGAATTGGCATATATAGGGGGGGGGGCTGAAATTCATTTCCTATAGAAATGCTTATATTTGTAATCAGCATAAAAAAAAGGCATCAAATGATGTATTCACTTTAGTCCTAACTCAATAATATGATTTAGTATATATTGACCTGATTTAGTATATATTGATGCTTATTATATTCATAATCAGCATAAAAAAAGTTCACTTTATTTGAAACTCAATAATATGATTTGGTATATATTGACCTAAATGTATAGTTGTTGGCCTCTTCTGACAGAATTTAGGCAATAAGTAAATAGGCTAAAAGCTGCAGGCCTATGCTGTTTCTATGGTTAACCTATTTATTAATGGAGTACATACCCCTACCCTATTAATGTGAAAATATTTACCTAGAATTGTATCCAAAATCCATTGTTCTCTCAGGTTAAACTGAAGGTGTTTTGGTAACTATGGGGCAGTTTATAGCCAGTCAATATCTACAAAATCATATTATTGAGTTAGGACAAAAGTGAATACACCATTCAATGCTTTTTTTTTATGCTGATTACAAATATAATAAGCATTTCTATCAGAAATGAGTTTCAGCCCTCCCTCCTATATAGGCCAATTCAGGGTTAGGTTGGGTTAGGTATAGCCTATATAGGGGGGGGGGGGGGGCTGAAATTCATTTCCGATAGAAATGCTTATCATATTTGTAATGAGCATAAAAAAAGGCATCAAATGGTGTATTCACTTTATTCCTAACTCAATAATATGATTTTGTAGATATTGACTCTATAGCCTATTAAATAAAAAAATTAAAAAAAAAAAAAACAAGTTTTTTTAACTGAAAGTAAGGAACGACGTTAAAACTTAAAACGAACAGAAATTATTCCGTATATGAAGGGGGCTGTCCCCCTCCTCAACGCCTCGCTCTTTACGCTAAAGTTTTTTTATTGTTTAAAAAAATAGAGTTGTGAGAAAGTCAAACTTTAGAGTAAAGAGCAAGGCGTTGAGGAGGGGGACAGCCCCCTTCATATACGGAATAATTTCTGTTCGTTTTAAGTTTTAACGTCGTTCCTTACTTTTTCAGTTAAAAAAACTTGTTTTTTTTATTTAATTTTTGAATGTTTTTGAATTAATGCAGGTTTTGATTTTGGCTCACCGTACATGAATAATTAAAACAAAATTTGCATATTATATTTGGTTAAATGGCTTTTTTCGAAACTTGTTTAATTTTATTTACGAACGTTTTTATTAGTAATAAATATACGTAACTTAGAATTAACTTACGTAACGAACTTCTATATTCATATATTTTTAACACGTATATTAGGGGGTTCGCCCCCTAGTCAATACCCTGCTCTTTAAACTATAGTTCGAATTTTTTTTCCAGTTCTTTAAAAATGACCTCTTAATCACAATCAGTTGATCAGTTGAAAAACTTGTTCTTTTTTATTTAATTCCTGATCTTTTTCTTTAATAATGCTGGGAAATCCGGCGCCCCCTTCATAGCAATGTCCCTTCCCCCATGAAAACTTCCTTCATGGAAAGATCCTTCCATATAGCCCCGACCCTCTCCTTCCCCCACCTACCAGAAAAAATCTCCTCTGAAAAAGTCTGTATACTTCCCAATAACCAATACTATATATGTTAACATTGAGTAAAGTTCATAACTTTCAGCCCTCCCCCTGGGGACTTTGGGGATCAAGTCATCCTAAAAGACATTTTTATCATATTTTCGACCATGCTGAACAAAATAGCTATCTCAAAATTTTGATCGGGTGACTTTGGGAAAAAAATGAGCGTGGGAGGGGCCTAGTTGCCCTCCATTTTTTTTGGTCACTTAAAAAGGGCACTAGAACTTTTAATTTCCGTTCCAATGAGCCCTCCCACGATATTCTAGGACCACTGGGTCGATACGATCACCCCTGGGGAAAAAAAAAAAAAAAACAAAAAACAAATAAACACGCATCCGTGATCTTTCTTCTGGCAAAAAATGGAAAATTCCACATTTTTGTAGATAGGAGCTTGAAACCTCTACAGTAGGGTTCTCTGATACGCTGAATATGATGGTGTGATTTTCATTAAGGTTCTATAACTTTTTAGGGGGTCTTTCCCCCTTTTTTTTTTTTTTTTTTTTTTTTTTTTTTTCGAAAATCAGCCAAATTTTCTCAGGCACGTAACTTTTGATGGGTAAGATTAAACTTAATGAAACTTATATATTTGAAATCAGAATTAAAATCTGATTCTTTTGATGTATCTATTGGTATCAAAATCCCGTTTTTTAGAGTTTCGGTTACCATTGAGCCGGGTCGCTCCTTACTTACAGTTCGTTACCACGAACTGTTTGATTATAAACAAAATTCTACTTTAGCCACTTTTGGCTATCTTGGAAAGGGTTTAGGTTAGGAAAATGAAACTTTCAGGGATGGATCTACAGGCTAAAGTATTGGTAAAAACTTAGAATTGTGACTCCTGATAAGGAGACATGTTAAGAAAACAATTCTTACTTTAAAATATGTATAATGATACTAGTTAACACAGGCTATTATCCAAGGGAGAACCTTTATCATCAAGTCTATCCTCTTTTTTCCTTCCTTCTTTTTTCCAAATTAAAAGAAAAATTTACCATTTTTTTCCATGCTAGCCTAGAAATGCAATGCCTAAATCTTTTGAAATTGCTGCTATAAAATTGTTTTATAGATAGAGTTCATTTGGACAAGTGTTGTCCCAACCAAGTGTTGATTTTGAATTGAAATTAGGTTAGGTTGTATTAATATTTTGTATTTTTTGCCACTGCTTTATTTGTCATAAAAAAAAAACAACAGAATAATGCTATCTATAAGATCAATTTATTTGGCAACATTGCCTACATAACAGGTCTATACCAATTGAAATTTTGACAAAACAACATTTTACCTTAATTTTCAGTTATCAGTTTCTTTTCTATGGCTTTAGTTCTGAAAATGCAATTCCTGATATTTGAGTAGATTTTTAACCCAAATCAATGTTTTTTTTTCCAAATTTTGGAAATGTATTTCCATATCTTTAAAACCTTATAAATTGTGATTAAGCAAAGTTGTGGAGCTTAAAACAATTGTGTTATACTTTATTTAAGGAGAAGATCTATTTTTCAAAATTTCATTTTTATAACACAAAGATATTTAGAGGTAATGAAAGGTCAGGACCCTCTAGAGGGAGAAGGAGTGGAGGTAGGTACTTCAAATTACCTTCCCAGGACATACTTTAGCCTGTTGACCCATCCCTGAAAGTTTCATTTTCCTAACCTAACCCCTTTCAAAGATAGTTAAATATAATAAAGAATGAACTCTTGCCTATACTAACCTGTATTGGTAACTTAACTATAGTGTAGGTTTGAATCCGGGTTGCAGCGGTAGCTAGCAACCCAGTAAGAGACGATCACGTCCAATGTTAAGAAATATATTCCAAAATATATCCATGGTATCCGAGCAATAGTTCGAATATTTCAATTCAAGCTAGAAAAATACCTTAAAATGTTAAAATTAGTTTTTATTTTTGGTTAGGTTCTAACTAGCCGATGTGGGATTGACTATATAGTTTCAGACCAAAAAATTCTATTTTTTAATATATATTTTATTTTTCAGTTTAGAATCGCTAAAGTTATTATGTAAACTGCAAAAATATTTATGATATCTGAGCAATAATTTTAATCTTTTCATTCAAACTAACAAAGTACCTGAAATTTAAAAATTAGTTTTACTTTTTTGTCTTACTTTGTTAATTGTCTTACTTTCTCTTTACTGATTCAATTATTGATGTAGTAAAGGTGTTAAGGATAATTGTCTGGAGAAATGTTCACACGGGTTGGGATTATCTATAGGATCTATTTCCGGGGGGAGGGGGATTTTTCCAAAGGACAAATTCTCCATGGGAGAACGTTCTGGGGTAGCAAATTCCCACTGGGGGGGATTTCCGGCAAAAATTTCCTACGGGGCCGGGATTACTGACATGATATGAAAACTATCAGAAATTAAGGTCTTTTTCAAATGAAAGTGTGCTAAGAGTAGAGTAACTTTTTATTTACAACAAGACTTAACCCTGTTAATCACGAAAACGCAAATGCTTTGTGGCATAAATAAGCGCAACACACACTTGTGTAATGCAAACAACTTTTCAGGCGGAATAGTGTGTAAAAAAAATTTCCGTCGGTAATTTTCAGCAAGAATGGTGTTGTCTGGTGTGAATTTTTCTGATAGGGGGATGACATTTTACGTGGATCCGGGTTGCAGCGGTAGCTAGCAACCTAGTAAGAGACGATCACGTCCAATGTTAAGAAATATAAAAACCCATAGTTCCTAACAAAGGAGTCAGATCAAAACAAAAAGTACACCATTAGAACCGCCTTGTCCGAAACCCCTGTATAGGAAACTTTCTGTCCCTTGGCTTGAACAGCAAGGGAATATATTGGCTTGAAAATCAAGAAAATTTACTTTAACCACGTTATTCTCCCCAAACGGGATTTTTTTTTTCTCTTTTCTTTTTTTCTTTCCACAGATAGCTTGGCACTGGAACATTGTAGAGGGTTGTTCAATAGCTCATTTTAAAGGAAATTAATTGGGTTAAAAATTTATACTAACTAGAATAAATTATTTCTAAAAGAGAATAAATTTTTCCACAAAAACTGCATTTTTGATGTCTTTTCACACTGCAGTCTTTCAAACATAATCGTATACCAATGGTAAGATTTGAACCCACGCCTCTGAAGAGACTGGTGGCTAACACCAGTGTCTTGGACCACTCGGCCAGGCTGCCTCTTATAATTTGGGTTGCAGCAGTAGCTAGCAACCTAGTAAGAGACAATCAGTCCCATGCTAAGAAATATAAAAACCCAAAACTCCTAAAAATAGAGTAAGATCAAAACAAAAGTATCATAATAAAGATCAAACTCTTCCCTATATATACTAACTTGCATACGCAACTTCACTATAGTTAAGATTACAGTATTTATATTATACATCATTATAAATAATAAAAGGTTCAAATGTTTGAAGATTATAGAGTTAAAAATTTTCCCACACCAGGAATTGAACCCAAGCCTGTTAAGTGAAAGTTAACTATCCTAGCCACTAGACCATATGGAACCATAAAGATGTATGATTTAAGAGCCATATGCATATTATTATTTCAGCATACCAATTATAATAAGGCCAAAACAAAATTGTCAACTTGCAACCTTACTTTTGACACATTAGTTAAATCTTCATCAGGCTTAAAAAATGTTTTGCTAGTTTTACATCTGGGTTGCAGCGGTAGCTAGCAACCTAGTAAGAGACGATCACGCCCAATGTTAAGAAATATAAAAACCCATAGTTCCTAACAAAGGAGTCAGATCAAAACAATAAGTACACCATTAGAACCGCTTTGTCTGAAACCCCTATATAGGAAACATTCTGTCATTTGGCTTGAACAGCAAGGGAAATATATTGGCTTGAAAATCAAAAAAATTGACTTTAACCACATAATTCTCCACAAACGGCATAGTTTTTTCTTTCTTTTTTTTTCTTTTCCCCAGATAGCTTGGCACTGGAACATCGTAGAGAGTTGTTCAATGGCTCACTTTAAAGGAAATTAATTGCGTTAAAAATCTTTTGGTAGTCCAATATTTGCAATGGTATGTTCTTTGAATGATCGTCATTTAATGTAAACTTTTTTTAGGAGTTAGGTTCACATATATATGTGAATTTGGGTCTTTACTGTAAACAAGAAAAAAAATATCCCGTTTAGGCAGAATGTTGTAGTAGCTGTGCTGCAACCCGGATTTTCAAGCCAGTATATTTCCCTTGTTGTTCAAGCCAAGGGACAGAAAGTTTCCTATTTAGGTGTTTAAGACAAGGCGGTTCTAATCATGTACTTTTTATTCTGATCTGATTCTATTTTTAGGAGTTATGGGTGATTGCATTTCTTAACATTGGACATGATCGTCTCTTACTATAATACCGCTGCAACCCGGATGATGTGTGTTGCGTCATCATGCATATAATGTCGTTCTTTAATATAAATTTTATATTTCTTAACATTGGACGTGATTGTCTCTTACTAGATTGCTAGCTACCGCTGCAACCTGGATTACATACAGGAAAAAGCCTATGGCTTTTTCTTCTTTTAAATAGTAAGAGACGAACCTCAAACAATCAAGTAGCTAACTAAGTCCAATTTTATGCAATAATTTTTTTATTCCAATAATCGTCTTTTAATGTAATTTATTTTCTGTTTGTGTTGCATGGCTGAGAAATTGTGGGAACCAGATAAAATATAAACTCAGTTTATACTGACGGCTACTGACATTACGGCTACATTGGTTGGTAGTGTTGTTCTCTTATATCCAGGGATGCCACAATCCAAGATTAATCCCAATATTCTGGGAATTTTTTGCGGTTTGGGATTTTTTTTTGTGTCCGGTTTTTTTGGGATTTTTTGCTAAAAACCGAGATTTTTAGTAAGAACCGAGATTTTTGATTACAAAAAGAGATTTTCAACGATTGTGGCTGATAGTCTACTATTTTTTTATGCATGGTATCACAAATATTCTCTCTTTTGTTCCTCTGGATTTGCGCTATTTATTTCCTCTGGATTTGCGCTATTAGTCTATTGCACTGGGGCAACGATTTTTTCGTTTGGGATTTGACTTTTGAAAATTCCTCTCCAATGTAACGACAAGCGGCGAATTCAGAACAAAACATTCACTTGAGTTCTTGACATCATTTCGAGAGCCTCGAATGTATTTGGAAATCTAGCGCAGCGGAAGCGATAAATACCATCGGAAAACTTGTTATGCTCAGGTCCAGTGTCTTTTTAGTTTGGTGTTCTGCAGATGAAGCTTCGCGAAAAATTAGATTTATAAAGTCATGACCAAATGATTGCCAGCATTCTATTATTTCCTTAAGTTGTAGCAAGTTTCAATTGTTTAGGTTAATACAGGTAGTCGTACGTTTGTGCTGTTTAAAGAATGTGCATCAATTGGTTCAAAAAGATGGCTCTGATCACTATCAACGTATTCCTCAGATTTTTCTAATATTTTTTAGACACTTTTAATGCTCATAATATTCCACTCAGTATTTAAGTTCTAAACTTTGAAGATCGCAGATGAGTATACAGGTAAATTAAGAAAAATTGAAAATGTTTATCTGGATTACGTCCTCTAAGAAGACTTAGTGTTTATACATGTGCTAGCCGAGCTTAGTTTGATTTACTGAAGCTCATTTGTCCAGTTTCTTAGGGTTGTCATTTGAGCTCTGATTACCGAAATGATTACTGAATCATACCAATAAATAACTGAGAAATTAGTTGTTTTTTGTAGTTGGTTGCTTTACTTAGCCTTTTTTATAATAACTCGGTAGTAACAGTTTGTTTTCTAACTTTTGCCTTACAGTTTTCTATTCAAATACCCAAAGACTGGGTTTAATACCAAGAAAGTTGGATTCTAAATACCCAGATTTGGGGAAAAGGGGTCTGTTTTTCTTCCGGATTTTTTCGTGTGAAAGCAGCAAATTCTTTTTTTATACAATGAAGAATTCGTGGACTGAATGTTTGAATGATATTGTTTGGATTTTTTTCAGATTTTAGTATGTTTGGAATCCAGGTTTTCTGGGTAGTGAAGTCGGGCCTTGAGATTTCAAAAGGATGCTTCTGTAAGACAAATAATAGTTCCACTGTCCACTTCTTGATAGGCGAGACTTTCGCTAAACAGTAAAGCAGCCATGGTAAAGGGGAAAGGGACGTATGAAGATGTAATACAAGAAACTTTTACCGCTTGTCAAGCCATTTTGACTATTACCGCGTCTAGACTATCCATTTTCTGGAAAAATGGGACGAAAATCTGGGAATGTAGACAAGTCTTCCGTCCCATTTTTCCTTTTTCTGGGAAGGAATAATCAGAGGGTAAGAAAATGGAAAATGGGACAGAAGTGGTAGTATGGATAGCTTTCCTGGAAAATGCCAGAAGAAGGAGACAATTAGACACGATAAGTGATAAATAAAAATAATTGTCTAAGATGGTTTTGAATAGAAAAAGATAAATTCTCTAATTGAGGGTTTAGATTTGTTTTCTATAGATTTTGGCTCAGAAAAACAGACTTGATGATGATGGCTGATAAACTTGTACAGACATTTAATATAAAAAAAATGCAGGTTTTTGAAAAAACCGCCAACTCTGGACGACTATTCCTTTTTCTAGGTTTCAGTCCCATTTCTCCGGATAGTCTGGACGCGCATTATGGGTGCGAAGCGTGACGTCAATTCTTGGCGGGAAATTCAAAAAACAATGAAACGCGAATGGGTCGAGACGTTTTTTTTGGAACTTTGGTGAATTGTTTTTGGCCTAAAATGTCTGTCGTAGATTCTACTAATCCTTCAGTACGTTTTCAAGTCGAAATAATGCTAGGAATATTGACAATCAGTTGTTAGTTATAACTAGAAGCCACGTTTCACTGTATTTCAAATTACGCGCCTTGATTTTTACGTCATCACTGTGCAGCCCTATGTTATATAACCTAAAAACGGTACTGGTGCATTATATAGGCCTTTTTTAAGAGTCAAGTTTGGTTAATGCTAATGAAATAAAAAAAAAAACAGGATGAATGCGTATAATAGTTTAGAAACAAATTTGGGCTATATATTTGTACATTAGGGGGATGGGTGGGTGTTGGGCATAGCATAAATTAAATACGTAACCTAAGCTAACCTAGGTAGCTTTCCCTCCTCCCCCCTAAACCGTAATCGTAAACGCAATGAAAACCCCGCTTTGTATTGCATTGCTCTATAGCGGTTTCTTGAATTAACCCGTCTGGTGGGTGTTTGGTGACTGATGTCCTTGTAAAGGCCCAAACAACGCACCAGTGCCCAAAAAACTGCAGTAAAGGATTTTTTTTCGAAATTTAGATTTTTTTGGAAGAAAAATTGGGATTTTATTATTGATCTGGAAGCAACCTTGCTTACACCATCATTTTCATTAAGAGTTTCCGGAAGCCATTCTCTAAAATCAGGAGTAGAGCCATAGAGGAACAGCCAGCCGTTTGGCTGGCTGAAAACTAGGTTCTCTCAGGTTAAACTGAAGGCTTTTGGGTAAATATGGGGCAGTCTATATTTGGATATAAATTCCATCTTTTGGCTATCTTGGAAAGGGGTTTAGGTTAGGAAAATGAAACTTTTAGGGATGGGTCTACAGGCTAAAGTATTGGTCAATATCTACCAAATCATATTATTGAGTTAGGAATAGGCTAAAGTGAATACACCATTCGATGAATAATAAAAAAACAATTTAATTTTTTTTTTATGCTGATTATGAATATAATAAGCATTTCTATCGAAAATGAATTTCAGCCCCCCTCCTATATAGGCTATACCTAACCTAACCCTGAATTGGCATGGTCAATATATACCAAATCATTATTGAGTTTTTCAAATAAAGTGAATACACCATTTGATGCCTTTTTATGCTGATTACAAATATAATAAGCATTTCTATCAGAAATGAATTTCATCAGTCCCCCCCCCCCCCCCTATGTAGGCTATACCTAACCTAACCATGAATTGGCATATATAGGGGGGGGCTGAAATTCATTTGTGATAGAAATGCTTATTATATTCGTAATCAGCATAAAAAAGGCATCAAATAGTGTATTCACTTTAGTCCTAACTCAATATTATGATTTGGTATATATTGGCCATTGGCATATATAGGGGGAGGGGCTGAAATTCATTTCCACTAGAAATGCTTATATTCGTAATCAGCATAAAAAAGGTATTGAATGATGTATTCACTTTATTCCTAACTCAATAATATGATTTGGTAGATATTGACCAAAATATGTCCTGGGAAGGTATTTTGAAGTACTTATCTCCTCTCCTTCTTCCTCTAGAGGATCCTGAAATTTGCCTACATGACAGGTCTATTACCTATTGAAATTTTGACAAAACAACATTTTACCTTAATTTTCAGTTATAAGATTCTTTTTCTCTGGCTTTAGTTCTGAAAATGCAATTCTGTTATTTTAGTAGTATTTTAAGCCATATCAATGTTAATTTTCAAAATTTAGGAAATGTATTTACATATCTTTAAAACTATAAATCAGGATTGAGCAAAGTTGTGAAGCTGAAAACATTTTGTTGGACTTTATTTTAAGCAGAAGATCTATATCAAATAAACATCAGAAGATCTATAAATATTTGGTAGATATTTACCTTATTGACTTACAAACAAAGCAAATATACCACTTGATATCTTTTTTATGCTTTTTCCAAATATAATAGGTAAAAATCTACCAAATCATATTATTGACTTACGCATAAAGTGAATATACCACTCAATGCCTTTTTTTATGCTGATAATGAATACAAGTCAATAATATGATTTGTTAGATATTTACCATATAATAATCATTTTTGTCAGAAATAAATTTTACCCCCACCCCTATGTATACCAATTCAGGTAGGCCTATATATTTGCACATTAGGGGGGCGGGTATATTTTATTTCTGATGTAAATGGTAGTCAAGTTTAAACTTCACCGCCACCCCCTTATTTGCAAATATATACCCTGATTGGTATACATTCTGAATATCCAATATTGGATTTCTGAATATCCAATATTCAGAAATCTGAATATTGGATTTCTGAAATCTAATATTCAGAAATTGGATTTCTGAATAGGAAAAAATGGGCCATGCATTTAATCCCTCAGAAAATGCATTCCCTTAGAGGTGGGGCACGGTAATATTTTGGTGGGTCATAGGTAGGACATGCACCCTTTGGCTGACTACTTTAGATCCTTAATTTTGAAAAAAAAAAAATTGTATTACACAGTGGTGTGCCTATAGTATTTTTATTGGGGAGGGAGGTAAGAGGGGGTGCTATTCAAGTAGGTAATATTCAAGCAGTAGGGAAGAAATAATATTCAAGCTGAATTTATAAACATTACACAATACATAATAAACAATAAACACACATTAAACCATCTTAAATATGACTCTGTCAAGATTTAATGTGCTGTACAAACTTAATATACATGATTTATTGAAATATTACTTATCATTTTTATTAAATCAATTTGTTTGTGGGTTTGATGATTTATTTTATTAAAAAGTATTGATATCAGTGGGCCTCATAAAGCCAAAACAAAATCATAGGCAGCGCAATTGCGCTGTCTAAGTAAAGACACAGGATAACTCAAACTATTACCACAGATTATGTAAAAAATTATTTAGTGACATATTCCACACATTTAGATAGCAATCATATTTCAAATTTGAAAGTACTCAAAAAATAAAGCTAGAATTATTTAATTATCCATTGGGCATTGTTTGAGAAAGAATATCCAGAAAATCTGAACAATTGATAGCAATCATTTTTTTTGGCATCATTGCAGCAGAAACCTTAAATTAATTAAAAAACTTCCAGGGATGCTAATTGGAATGGAAAAATTGACCCTATAATTTGAAAATTATTTTCCCCTTTGTATCTTTGATTTAAAAAAACAAATTCTATAAAAAATTACACAAAAGTTTTCTTGGTAAATCAGGGTATGGGGGGGGGTATACAGTTCTGGAGGGAGGTTACACTGAATATTGTTTCTATGTCTATAATTCCCAACACAAGCCAAGCTCAGTCTTCTAAAGCTCCATGATAAAACTGATAACAATAGAAAGAGAATGTGTTGGTATCGCTTATATATGCACACAAATTTCTAAGCTGTGAGAAAAATAAACTTTTTGCTTAAATGCAGCATGGTGATGAAGAGATAAAGTTTTCACAAATAGCGTTTTTTTTTTTTTTGCAAAATACAACTAATTCCAATTATAATTTTTAGCACATTTATGTCAATTCCTTTTTGGAGCTGGTTAAAACAAACATTTAGAAAAGCAAAAATAGCAAGAATTTCACCCCCTTCAACAACACCACTGGTGTGACATCAGATTCAAATGTATTTAAAGAAAAAAAATGATTAATTTTTACCAAACTTACCTTAAAAAGAGAACTTTAAACTAAAAATTAAAAACAGTCCAAAGTTTGTTGTTCTTATGATGGAAAGGCAATATTGTCTTGGTCATTATTCAAAGATCATGGATGTGTGTCTTTTCAAAGTGCCTTTTTTAAGTAACTAAACAGACTGGAGGGCAACTAGTCCCCTCCTCCTGCCCTCACCCCTAAATATATCAAAATTAAACTCTGAGATTGCCCTCTGAATCATCACAATCAATACCTCTCCCATCCTCCTTTGGAAGATTAATTCAAAACGTTTGCACATTTGGAAAAAAAATCCTGCAACTTTGTTTGAATTCAGTTGAAGTTAGTTTTAACCACAACGGTATTTAATGATATTTTGCGTTCTTTGTTATTTTGAAAGGTTTAAGATTACTTACTCTCATGCAAACACCAACATCTGTCTGCCATCTCTGTTACGTCCTTCTCCATGTCACTAAAATTGTAAGGAAAGATAAACTTGAACAAAAGAGTCCATAATGTTTTCACAAATTTTTCTTTGTTCATCTGCAACAGAAAATAGATAAAATTGGATATTTTTTTTTTTAAACTGACAAACGAAAAGGAAAAAATAACACTGAGATCAGATGTAGGCAATTCTTGATCTCTTACATTGTGACAAAACCACAGTTGTAACTTGCAACCAGGGGCTTAGCTCCAGCATTTTTACTGAAGAGGGGCACAAAGGGTCCCTATTTGGATAGACAATAGACATGGGCTCTATAATAATTTTTCCTCCAAATTATTGGGACAGGAACTGCCCCTAATCCTCCCCCAAACAATGCCCTTGCTTGCAACAAAAGCAAAGATTTGTACATCCACCATTTATAAATATATAAATTGGCTTATACTTTATAAAGTTTATACTTTATAAAATTGGCTATTCCTAGCAGGGTATATGAACTAACAATCAGTCCTTTCACCCCTTTGATTCTCCAAAAGTGTCATCAGATATTTAGAAATCCATTGTCCTCAGCTGTAACCAAGTTTTCTTATCAGTTTAAAACAAACCAATCATCCCAATTAAACTTTTAATTCTATTGATAGGTTGTGGGAATTGCAGGTACTTGAGTCACCTTTCCCCAGCAATTTAATACCTAACAGCCAGCCAGTTCTAATATGGCTCTTCATGCTCACTCCGGGTCTCTTGTGCACTCTCCAGAACAAATGATGAATAGCCTCCTTTTTGATGACTTCATTATGCATTAATAAACACTAATCAATTTTACTCTTCTTTAAAATGTCAATAGATGCCTTAAAAATCTTTCTATCCACATGCCAAGGCAGGTTCAAACTCAGGATTGCTGTGTAGGTATTAGGAATATTAGCCATAAAGCATAGGTGTTTAAGGGAAATAGTCTCCATTCTCAGTGGCTGACAATTGAATAAGACATGCTGGATTGTTTTATCCATTGCAAAGCAATCAAAAGCCATGCATTTGATAAGCGTTTTGTCTTTTTTTTAATTGTGTTGAAAGATATGCCATCCTACAATTTTTTTATACATGCCAGAATCCTTGCTGCAAAAAGTTTCTAGAAGTTTTTTTTTAGTAATGATCTGCCATAGCATATACATTTCCTACTTCGGCCACTTCATTTTTGATAGCAGTGCATATAAATAATGTTTTTAAGATGGCGCTGTATTTAGCACATTTAGCCAAATCTTCAAAATTGAACAAAATGTTATTGTGAAAATATGAATTGAAAAAAAAACTGGAAAAGGAAGGAAAGAAGGGAAGATATAGGTTCTGCTGGAAAATATGTTAACTAGGATTATTTTGCATATTATGAAGTAAAAATTGTTTTCTTAGCATGTCTCTTTAAGAGGTTGAATGGTCATATATTTACACCAATTAAATGGTACCTAGCCTTTTTGAATGTGGTAAAAAACATTTTATCCTAATTTTTTTTTGTCTCTTCCGTCGGGGAACTAGTTTCTGAAAATGTAATTCTTACTATTACAGACGAGGATTTTATGCCATGTTAGGTTTTCTATTTTAAGAAATAGATTGTCAAATCACTAAAACCTTACAAATCGTGATTTGTAAGGTTTTGTGATTTGTAACGTGATTTAACTAGGCCTATAACACACAGATTATAAAAGGTCAGTGCCCTTTTGAGGGGATGGATGGGAATAGGTATTTCAAAATTTAATTTATAGGGTTCTTTAACTACTATCTAAGATAGACAAAAGCCTCTCATTTACAATTTTACTCTAAATTACTAACCAAATCTTCTTTTTTTTGGGGGGGGGGGGTAAATTTGCTGTGGTTGACCACTTTAGAGAAAATATACAAATGAAATAAAAGTAGTAGGTCAACATTAGACTAGGCTCCTTCTTTTCTGGCTTTAAAAAATATCATGGTTACTTTTCTGACACTGTATCTCCCCCCCCCCCCATCGGTCATTGATATAGCCCTTGGATTTTAAAAAACAGAAAATGCAAAACAATGAAATCCTTAATTTGTAAAATTGTAATCTAGCATTTTTTTTTCTATTAATTCATATTATTATGTGTCTTATATTATTTTATCCAATATTTCATTTAATCTCTCAGGCAAAACTGGATTTCATCAGGTTAGTATGTAAGAAACCAGGTTTCAATAGCAATACTTACTTTAGTGGATGTCAGAGGTTATGTCATTAAGGGTCATGCAAATAATTTTCTTTGTATTTGTATTTTTTGTTTGAAAAAATCTTGTCAAATATTAAAGCTTAATTATCAAATATGAAAGGACAGAGCAACCTAAGCTTACTTAGTTTCTCTCATGCTGGTTGGCACATATGGCCACAGTGGTGCCTCTCCATGACAACCTCTGAAGAGCTTGCAGCCACAGGTAGGGGCGTCCCGAGGGGACGAAAAGTGCCCCCCCCCCCCCCAATTTTTTGGTATTGGTAAAATTTGCGCCAAAGGCAGAAATTAGGGCAAAATTCTTGATTTCTGCAGAAAACTTGGCATAAATCAGGTAGCAATTTGGTAAAATTCACAAAGATTGCACCCCCACCCCCCCCCCCCCTTTATGAACTGAGATCCGAGACGTTTCTGGCCACAGGTGATGCAAAGAAGCACCCACAAGCCTAGCCTCCCTCCATAGACATGGAGGAGGAGCGTGCGTGGCTCTTCTGGCCTCAAGTGACTTGGTGCTGCACTGAGTTGTCAGTAGTAGTAGTAGAAATGTTTAAGCAATCTGATAAAAAGCTGCAAGACTGGAAAATTGAAAGCAATTATAATATCTTGGGGATATAAGGGCATAGAGATAGGCCAGTAACGTGTCGGTTGCATAACAAAAGCACTAAATATTGGCATATGTATGTCAACTAAATACATTAGCTTATATGTCAACTGTTGGATCGTTTATGTTTTGACACTCTTGTAAAATTTTGGCTTTAAGCTCAAGTATAATATCCCGGTTCCGCTGTAAATTTATATTGTTTATTGTCAATTCCCCTCAGTTTTTTTTTCAAAATCCCCTTTAAGGTTGTTGAGAGAACCTTAAAGGCTGTAAGAGCCTTTCACTATTAAAAACATCTTTTGGAATTTCTTGAGAAATTTTCAAGCTTCAAATGAGGCAAAATCTGTAAATGATCAAGGGCAACAAAATAAATTAATTTTGGGTTATTATGCCTGATCTCAGACTATTTATGCCTGAAAACCGGACTCTCAGATGATATTTTTGGTGGTTTTTAAATTATTGGGTTTCTACGGGAATACAAAATGTTTATCAGTATTGCGATATTGAACTGTAAAAATATGTAAGCAAAACCAATTTAGGCCTTTTCGGCCGTAAAATTCAAACAATCAGTCTGTTGATTCCCAAAGACCTTAAAGGAAAGCTACACTTTATTAAGCTATTTGGGGCCATCTATTTCATGCTTATTTTTTGCGGATTTGTTATTCATTTTCTTTTTTTTTTAATTTGATACCAAATATTTATATAAAGCTTGTTGTTTATGTGTATTGCTCCATTTTCAGAAAATACTCATTGGGGCATGATAAAGTTTTATTTTGATTGGTAATTTTTTCTAACTCAAGATCTCATCATGACTCTTTGAAGTCGCATATATTAGCATAACTATGGTATGAAAAATAAAAATTTATCATTAACTACTCATTTTCTTAACTTAGGATAAAGTGAAAAGACTTATTTAGGTATCTGTCCTTTTAATACCACAACTAAAACGTAACTCACTAAATTAGATCTCTCTACGCTATTGCACAGAGTTCGCGAATCCGTTTATTTTGAAATATTTTCTTGAAAGACTTAACGAATTTTTATTTGAGTCGATGTACCTTGTGGAATAACCGTTTCAGCAAATCGAGTGGAAGTTTACGTTAACCTTAAAGAAGAATCATAATTCTTCAAACTGTGCTCTAAAATTTGATAATGATATTAGTCTACCAGCATTCATGGTAATTCAATAATTTGACAGGTATTCTGCAAAAAAATAAATAAATAATCTTTAGTAACATTCAATTTAATCATTTTCGAATATCAATTGGAATTTTTCCAAGTAATTTCTAGCTAAATTTCTCAACTGCTTATGATTTTTCTTGAAAACGACGGCTAGATTGCGAATTTGTGGATTGGTCTATTCAGGTAATTGGGATGGAGGTTGAGTGCGCGTAGCTGCGTTGGCCTTCGGTGGCTTGGTGCTGCGGTGAGTTGTTAGTAGTAGTAGTCTATTTGGATAGCCATATTGCTCGGTCGTTTGTGCCTGATAAAATGCACACCCCACTTTCAGATAGCTTTATTGCGTGACTTGAATTCCAAATGCAGCTCGACTACTATCAGCATATAGCTTAACAATTTATCGACACAAGTAAGTTGACAACAACTCGTGTCAGTAGAAGCTTGAGAAGTCAGCTTCAAGTCCAAGTCCAAGAGAAGTCAGTGCCCTGGAGCATAGTAATGTAGGTTGGAACGTGAAAATGTGCTCTCTAATTTAGGAAATACATTTAAACATGTTCCCCGGACCCTAATTTAGGTAGCAGAGCCAAATTTAGGGCCCTGCCTAACTAAGACGTAATCTACTGCCTAATTGAGAGAGTAGATTTCTAAAATTGAGCATTAATAAGAGATACCTCAAACTTAATTCCTTTCTGGTCTTTTTATTCCAACATTTTTATTTTGTTTTGTTTTTAACGTTTATTCTCTCGTTGTCTCCAAAAAAGAACAAAAACACATAATTTCTAAAGTATCCTCACCGCTAACAGTATCCGCAGCTCCACAATTTCATTATCCGCATATTTAGGAATCTACCTCACGAGTAGATTCTGAATATTTGCATTAATTCTGAAGTATTAATTACTGATTTTTTCATTCACTTAGAGTCAACCTTGAGAAGCCAGTGTTTCTTTTCGTTCAGATCAACTGACTTTTTAGATCAATAATATAATTCTTGGATGTAGCTTTGTTCATATTTACCATTCTATTTCAGGCCAGGGTATTTCTACAGTTTTTGTTGTTCAATAGTCTATTCAAGTACAAGCCATTGTATGTTGGTTTCGGTTTTGATGAAGAGACCCCAGTTTTTATTTGTCTGTATATAATCACGGCCTATATTGTAGTTCCCTGCAACAACGTAAGTATTTTTGTTTTTTTTTTATCTCTAATGGTGCTTTCACACTACACTATGGAACCAGTCACACTAGCACATCTTAAGACTTTACGCTATGTAATCTTACAAAGCCGATTTTTTTCGTGTCATACGCAGTACCACGTAGACTTGCGCTCTATATGGTGTTTTAGGTTACGTAAGTTTATATTCAGTTCTACACTTAATCCAACGTAACTCAACGAATTTACTTTGAAAATTAACTTATAGTATGAAAACCGCTCAAATGTTTTTTCCTTTTTGATTCATAACTACAAGATATGAAGAACAAAGTGGGAAAGTTTACCAATTCAATTCATATATTCAATACTATAAAATCTTCTCAGGCTCGTAGTAAATTTTCTAGGCTCGTAGCCTTTGATGAGTAATACTAAACTTAATAAAATTTATATATTTAGAATCAGCATTATAAACACATTCTTTTGATACATTTATTGACATCAAAATTCCGTTTTTAAAAGTTTCGATTACTATTGAGCCGTATCGATGGTTTTTTTATTGTTTTTTTTTTATTTTTATTACGTATATGTTATTACGTATATGATGGGGTTCTCCCCTTGGTCAATACCTCGCTTTTCACGTTAAAAGTTAAAAAAAAAATTTGATTCACAAACTCCTGAATCACAAAGGCCGTTTAATTAGAATAGATAGCTCTATTGAAAGCACTAAAAAAAACTGTAGCCTAAAGAGCGAGGTATTGACTTGGGGGAGAACCCCCTCACATACGTTATAATTTCTGTTCGTTTTTAAGTTCTAATGTTGCTTCTTACTTTCAGTTGAAAAAAACTTGTTTTTTTTTTATTTAATTTCTGATCGTTTTTTAAATAATGCTTGGAAATCCGGCGCCCCCTTCATAGAAATGTCCCTTACCCCAAAGAAACCCTTTGGTTTCTGATCCCTTTTTGATCCCTGATCCCTTTTTTAAATAATGCTGGGAAATCTGGCGACCCCTTCATAGTAATGTCCCTTCCCCCATGACAACTTCCTTCATGGAAAGATCTTTCCCAAACACACCGACCCACCCACCCTCCTACTACCAGAAAAAATCCCCCCTGAAAACGTCTCTATACCTCTTAATAACCAATACTATATGTTAACATTAGGTAAAGTTCATAACGTTCAGCCTTCCCCGCGGGGACTTCGGGGGATTAAGTCATCTAAAAGGACATAGTTATCATATTTTCAAACATGCTGAACAAAATGGCTATCTAAAAATTTTGATGAGGTAACCTTGGGAAAAAACGAGCATGGGAGGGGGCCTAGTTGCCCTCCATTTTTTTCGGTCACTTAAAAAGGGCACTAGAACTTTTAATTTCCGTTCCAATGAGTCCTCCCACGGTATAATAGGACCACTGGGTCGATACGATCACCCCTGGGAAAAAAAAACAACAACAAAACAAACAAATACGCATCTGTGATCTTTCTTCTGGCAAAAAATGCAAAATTCCAAATTTTGTAGATAGGAGCTTGAAACCTCTACAGGAGGGTTCTCTGATACGCTGAATATGATGGTGTGATTTTCATTAAGGTTCTATAAATTTTAGAAGGTCTTTCCCCCTTTTTTCGAAAATCAGCCAAATTTTTACCGGCACTGACAATTCAGGAATAACATCATTCACAGAGAAAGAAACACGCAGCCCGTTTGACCGATCCGATTTTGTTGCCCATGCTTGAATACCACAATCAGCAAGCTTTGACCTTTTTTCAAGCAGCCGTTTTCTAACATCTCTAACTGCCGTCGGAGCCTCATCACTAAGATATATATCTTTATGACCGCAAACAGTCTTTCCTTTAAGTTTTTTTACTCTGTTTCAGAATCGTGATTTTTTCTTCTTTAGACCGAACAGTAACTTAAAATATCTACGCTCTTTTTTCACTTCTGTAACAGCAAATTCTGGGGTCTCGTTTACACCTAGTCATTCTTCAAAAACAGTTTTGAAAATCGCAGCTAACACCTTTTCCAACGACGGTAGTAAATAGGTTCTGCTTGTAATGACTAAAATCCTTCATACCAGATTACACAGGTTTCGTCGTCTTCAATGTCGTAATGCTCAATTACTCCATGCAATTCTCCAGTCCAAAGCAATAATCACACAACAAAAACTTATCTTTCATCAATTTAAAACTTAAATCACACAAGCTATTTCACTTTTCGGCTATAACTACCGCACAGCACGGAGCGCCTAAGGTGTTACTCGTTTGGGGAATGAATCATGACTTTTGCCACAGCTTCTTGGGTTAATAGCTCAAGTTTTCGAAATCACCATTTATATTCAAAATTTTTCCCTTTGATTCGGTTAACATTCATAAAAAGTTTTTTTAACTTAAACTTTGGTCGTTGTTGGATAATTAATATCCAGAAACTGTCAATAATATGAACGAGAGAACTGTCAAGTATTTGTGTTCAGGGGGTCTCTAATTTCAGTAACGTGAAAAGTATTAATATGACCTTAGGAGAGGGGGGGGGGAATTTATGTCTAAAGCCTTCGCAAAAATGTAAAACAAAGTCTTAAAGTATATTGGCGATCAGATGAACAGTGTAGCAGTGACTTAATTTCCTCAAAACCCTTGGGAGAGGGGGAGCTGGAGCAAATTTTTTCGAATCATGTGAAATTGACAGTGAAAATGAAATGAGCCGTTTAGTGCCACAAAGGCAAAGATGTACTAAAGAAAACTGACTTGTTTATCTGGATGCTTGAATTATGCAGGCTTATCTTCGTTTTGATAAGATTTTAGAAGAAACTAAATTTCAGCTGGGGAGGGGCAAACTGAGGCTGGAGAAAAACAAGAGGTCTGGAGAGGGCAGTTGTCCCCCTTCCTCGTCCCGTAGCAAAATCCACCCCTGCAGTGTAGTAATGCTTACATGACGCACACAGACATAAAATTCTTATATAATCTAAAAATTGATTTTTTTTTCACACTTGTCTCGGTGATTTCAAAATTTTAAAGTTTAACTTTAAAATTTTCCATAAATTCTTCAGTCTTCACCACCGAGGGTCTCTGGTTTGCAACCGGCCCCGAAAATTTGGACTTGCATCTTTTTCAAACAGTGCAGTGTTTCTCCAACATAGAAAGCAAAAGTATTTTACTTCTGAAATTTCTCGTCAGCACTCATCCCTTTGCTTCCCTAGCCGCACTAAGCCTTAGACCTGGCCAACGCTCTTGGCTGACCCCACCATACAAATTGTTGGTCAGATATAACCTGAGTGACCCCGAGCAACGTCGGGCGATCATCGGCACCTGACAGTTAGATAGTCGCACCTTCCACTTCGATCATAGCATAAGTCCTTTTTTCGTATAGAATCTTTCATGAATTAAAATCCAATCATATTTTCTAACATCCATTTTACAATAAAATATTTATGGATGCGGGAATTCCATGGTAACAAAAATGAAGCTCCGAAAAGAGTTGGACAGAGAAGGAGTCTATGCTGTCTATGTCTTTGTCTTTGTGTTGCAGTAAGATGGCTGTATTGGGAGTATATTGTCAAATCTTTTTATTTAATTATTTTTTTTATAATCATCTAATTAACTTTATTTACTTTTTGAAATTTATTTGATTGTTTATTTACACATTTGTTTTTAGAGCATTGGCGTAAGTCTCTATTTTATTAAGAGTATTTTGCTAATTAAGAAAGTTAAGTAATTAATTCATTAATTTAGGTAATTGTGAGAGATAATTTAGAAAATCTGTTAGGAAGAGAGAGAAATTAGCATCCAGTAGACGAAATATATTTCTATTGAAATAAATTACATAGGACAGAAAGTAAGAAAAAATCATCCCACAATGGAGATCAAAATGATCCGAATTTTTTTTTTTTTTTACAAAACTGACATGAAAAAAACTTAAGGATTCTTAACGTTTACGTTTGGATTCGGGCCCATTCATATTTTTCCGCTATGGTGGCGCTATTTGCAACTTTGATCATGTTCTATAGGTTTCACCCGGTACAGTTTATTGGTCAAAAGTAAGATATAGGGCGAACCCATGCCAACCAATGAAATTCATTCTCGTTTAACATCTAGACTTGACATTTCGCCAAAGTACGAAATTTTAGCGGAGATTTGACTACGATATAAGGAGCCGACGACTTTTGGATAAGGTATATTTTGAAGTAAGATTGAAAAAAAGAAAGAAATAAAGGATCTGGAGTTTCTAGTGCCTGGTATTTTTTACTTGTTTAGCTGAAAATATG
Organism: Artemia sinica; assembly: GCA_027921565.1. Lineage (NCBI taxonomy): Eukaryota > Metazoa > Arthropoda > Branchiopoda > Anostraca > Artemiidae > Artemia > Artemia sinica. Next base: position 130,621 of record JAPEVW010000043.1, read on the forward strand.
AAATGCTTATTTTAAAATCAAATTGCCAGTTTTTCCCCGTCGCGGATGCTTGCGCGATATAGTTGACTCGAGTAGACTAGCCATCTCCGGGGTGATCAAAAAATTTCTTTCTAAAGAAAGAAAATTATTTCTTAGACCACACTGCCTTTTCATTTACAAAAATGAAAAAGATAAAAATGGGTTTAATTTAAATAAAGCTTGATCCCACTCAAGAATTACGCTGTGTAAAATTCAAGAACAAACCTAGAACCGGTTATTCTTGTGTCTGTATTAAAAGACAATTAGCTTATACTCAATGAAAAAAAAGTGGCGGGTGACAGAATACATGAGGGTACATGTGGTTAATTTCTACCTTGGCGGCTTGGATTATTGTGAAATCAATTACAGGGACACAAGAAAGCATGGGCATTCGTTATACTGTAGCCCAAATGAGGGATGTCAGAGCTATTTGCGTTCTCTAAGGGCACTAGCTCCACATTTTCCTGTCTTGACCTGTTTCATTAATAGCGTATATAAGGCAGTATCAAAATCTAAGATTATACAACATATTAATCTACTAAAAGTCGAGGGCTCGTACAAGGAACTAAGTCATTATATAGAAGAAGTGTCAAGTAGACTCTGTCGTAATAATAGTCAAGACTTTATCTACGGTTATAGCAATTTTAGAGTTTCTGTGGATGAAAATACAATAATAAAATTATTTGGTGAGAGCCTTGATAAGGTAGTTAACATCAGGGATGTATACCCCACAGTGCATTGTGACAGTTGCGAGCAGATAAAGACAAAATACCAATTGAAGAGTCTAAGATCCCTTTCAAATAAGAAAGGTTTTGATGTAATGATGGCCACGATTTTAGAACACCTACAACAGGACATACCCAAAGATGACAGAGAACAGCTAATTCATTGTACAGGTTGGAAAGAGGATGTCGATTCATTCTCTGTCTGTGAATACTTTGCTGGGAAAATGTTGAAGTCATGTTTATTATGAGGCATGAGGCAATGTTGTCTGTTGTATAGACAGACCGTCTATCCGGCTAGTAAATATCCAATTGCCAGAGCAAGCAGGTCACTATCAAGTTATGGGCTCCCATTAGTAAAGATACGGTTGTTAAATTTCTGATTGTAACAAGCAGAAAATTATCAAGTTATTAATACGCTGCAGCTCCCGTTATTAAAAAAAAAATTCTAGGTGCTGCCGTTATTTTTAAAATTTCGTACATTTTAGAGCTGCACTTTGTCAAAACTTGAATTTTACCGTGGGCACCCAAACATGAAACCGAATGTTAATGTTAACCGAATTTCTCAGGCCTACGTCTTACATCCCTGTTGAAAATCTTTGAACTTGGTGAATTTATATAGCATTTATATAAATTTTTATTTACTTTGTTTCCATTTCAGATGCCACCTGGCCACCTGCCCTGCCCGTAGTCTATTTGCTAGTTATTTTCATGATTTGAGTTATAGAAGACGTCAGTTAAACACAATCACTGGAAATAATAGCATAGACTACTTGGAACTACTAAAACTCACTGGACACAATCACTGGATATAATAGCATAGACTACTTAGAACTACCGAAATTCACGGCAAAATATTTAAAATTCGCTTCACAAAAACAAGAATCAGCTCCACCTATACTTTTTGTAGACCTTTCTTTAGTAAATATATTAACATTTTGGAAAATTGTATGCGAATGACTTATGGGCTATAGAGACAATTAAGAAATTTAAAGGTTTTTAGGCTGAGTTTTTGTTTTGAGGCTTTTTTTTAATATATTTTTTATCGAAGATTTGTAGACATACCACCTCACTCGATATAGTTGTTGATTGCAAGTGTCCAAGCAAAGTGTCTTATTTGGGCGATCCGGTTTTAGAAGTTAATATAGCCTAAAATGGGCAAAGACTGTTTTTTGTATCAACTTTAAACTTCTATTCCTAAGTCCCTGGAACTGGGAACCCAAACACAATTGCTAGTTAAAAAAAACATCTGTTCCCCCAATAAAGGCCAAATTTTTCTTCCGAGCAACTTGGAACAACTTACCAAAGCAATTTCTTGGACTAAGGGGGCCTTAGTGTACAAACAAATGATTCAGCGACAAGGGTCATCTAAAAATCCTAGTTTTGACTGGTTTGAAACTTGTTATTGAAATTCCTTGTTACGAAGATTATTTTAAAACTTTGAATTGCTTCGTCAATAACGTTATTAAATCTTCATGCTCCTGTATTTTAACATTGTTATTTAAGGGAAGGGGGTCAAAAGCTTTTGGATAATATCAAATACCAACGAAACTAGTAATTCTATCCAAGACACAAAAAACTGAATCTACATTTGAACTAAATCAAACAATTAAAGTATACCGATATGAAATTTTCGTACAGAATTCTTGATTCCATTCAGCATTCCATATTTTTTTTTATACTTCAATATTAAGGCTCTTAAACTTACTGACTCAGAGACTTCAGTTCATGGAAATTAGGAGAGTTAAAGGGTGTATGTGTAAACACCTATGTTTAAAATACATTATTACAGTCCCCCTAAACAAATGAGGAGCTATTTTAAGACACAGGTTCTGTTTTTTACATTTTACTCACATGAGTTTGTTACGTCTTAGTTTTAGCAAGGGCTAAAACTGCCACTCTTAGCAGCAATAGGTGTTGACTTGGAAACGTATCCTCCACAAAAACGTAATTGCGAAACGTAACATATATTTTTGGCTTCTGACAGGTAAAAGTACGGATGATCCCCGTTATATTTCTACAGTAAATCGCAGTTCGGCGCACTCGGTGGTTTACCACTTAGTAAATCACTGGGAAACCGTGGTGGATCCAGAGGGGGGAGAGAGGGCGCCCCCCCCCCTAGTGTCGTCTTAAGTAGTGTAATTTACTTAATTAACTCAAGTTTGCGTTAATTAAACTTGTTCCTAACGCAAGTTTATCGGATCAACCTGTTTTGCCCTCCCCTATTTTATTTTTCGGATCAACCTATTTTGAACCCCTCCCCCCCTAAAAAAAATCCTGGATACACACCTGCTGGGACAGGACACTTCGGCTGAGCAAGACAGTTCAACTGTGGTAACTCAAAAGGTGCTATGAAAGCCACCTAAATAATACACACCCCCCTTTCCTTTAATGCATACTTTCAACTATAAGGTAGAAAGTCTACCATTGACAAGCATATTCAACTTTTTTAAACCAGGATCATTCAAGGAATCTCAATTTTAAGCTTCATCTTTGCTAAAGTTGGATTTAAGTTCTTCCTTCTAAAATGAATCAGATCCACCGATTGACCATCTCATTCTATCCAATTTGCTTCTCAAACAATTCACAAGTTATGCGACTTTTCTAAAACGTGCTATACTCTCTTTCTTCCTTCAAAGAAACAGTAGAAATCCAATTTTTTTTATGTCAAAATTATTTTCCTTTCCATTACTATTTTTTGTTAGGTTGTTACATTACTACAGTTATCATTCGGACAAATCTTCAGAAAGCCAAGCAAAATTTTCAAGGTATGTATAGTCACCATAAATTATTTTGGTTAATATTTGGGTCATTTTCTTACATATAACAAGATAACAATTTTAATTTTTCAGTGCGGTGATGCTATTGGGCAATGCCTTAAGATACTATGTGTAAGACCAAACACGTGCGCAAAAATTTCTTACAAAGAGGTCTTATACAAAGAGGTCGAAAGGGACAGGGGGGAGACAAGGCACAGATCCAAAGAAATATAAAAATTGATATACTATAAGACAATAAATAACTTGTAGGATTAATCAAATCGAAATGCTAAAAGTCAAAGAGTGGGCCGTGGCAGTTGACGAGAGAGGGCCTAAATTACTAAAAACTTATCTAAAAGCAGCGCTTTAAGATGCAAGTACAATGATTTTATTAATATTATATATAAACCATGGATTTTCATAATTCGACTTATGAAATGTTTTCCAAAGATTATTCAGTATGGGTAATCGACTAATTTAAAACAATTCTCCGAAAATAAGATGTCCCTTCGAACATTCTAACAAAGATTGATAACACACAAGACCTTGACAGGTAGGTAAACACAAGACTCAAAATGGTGACAAAATAATGCTGAACAACTTGAAAAGGTTCAGACTTTCCGCGGGCAGAATTATTGAGCTTTATCTTACTGTTACTTATTCGGGACCAGTGACCTTTTTTAGTCAGGAATAATTTCAATCAATCTCATTTAGAATTTGTAATAGTTTTGGTAGTTAATGCTTCTTCTTTTTTTGGCTTTTTTGGTTATTCGATAAAAGTTGGCTTGCTAGATATTCAAATTCCTTTTGCCATTTTCTTATACGAGCTGAAAAATAAATTATTGTATCTTTAAGATAAATTTCTACCATCTCAATTGCTAGCAATATTTTGCTAATAACCTAGCGAAGTTACCTCTACACATATTTAAGTTACCTTTACACATGGTCAAAATTTTCAAATTTACTTTTGTTAGTAATATTTGCCCAAAGACCGAAGAATAATAATGGTACATGATAGTGCTATATTAAGCCATCTCTATTCGTCCTTAGTTACGGTAAGAGCCCATTTGCGCGAGGATGAGAACTAGATTGGACTCATAACATCCAAGCGAACCTGAGGTTTCAGGCTGGATTCGTTCAGCGAAAGTACGTTTTTTTTCCATCCTCCCTTCATCAATCTCTTGTTGAACTTAAAGATGAGCTCTAGTTCAACTCGACATCAGAGTGGCCAGATGCGGTGCATTTATGCCATTTTGGTGCTTTTTTGAGGTGGTGGCGCGTTGAATTTTTCAAATCGGTGCATTTTTTTTACAGGAAAAATCGTTAACTCGGCATATTTTAGCTAGAAAAATTGCACGATTGATTCTTAATCAAAATCAAGTAGTTGCAGTTATCAAGCCCTGACTAATCGTGCTGCCTAAGTAAAGAACGATGTTGGCACAATGTATTATTTATTTTTTTTTTTTTGTTCTAGACAAGGGCGCTTCGTATCGAAAGAGTTGTCATAGAAATTATAATAAAGAACGACCTCTTGAGTATACTAAATTTCATACGCCACTTAATTATAGTATAGGTTAGTAATTCAATAGATAGCTTGGCACTGTAAAATCGTAGAGAGTTGTTCAACGGCACATTTTAAAGGAAATTAATGTGGTTAAAAGCCTTTTGTAGTTAAAACAAATTATTTTTTAAATAGAATCAGTTTTTTACGAATCCGGGTTGCAGCGGTAGCTAGAAACCTAGTAAGAGACGATCACGTCCAATGTTAAGAAGTATAAAAACTCATAGTTCCTAACAAAGGAGTCAGATCAAATTCAAAAGTACACCATTAGAACCGCCTTGTCCGAAACCCCTGTATAGGAAACTTTCTGTCCCTTGGCTTGAAACAGCAAGGGAAATATTTTGGCTTGAAAATCAAGAAAATTGGCAGCTATTACAACATTCTGCCTAAACGGGATATTTTTTTTTCTTTTTTTCTTTTTTCTTCTTTTCCAGAGATAGCTTGGCACTGGAACATCGTAGATAGTTGTTCAATAGCTCATTTTAAAGGAAATTAATTGGGTTAAAAATCTATAGTAACTAAAATAAATTATTTCTAAAAGAGAATAAATTTTTCCACCAAAAACTGCATTTTCGATGTCTTTTCACACTGCAGTCTTTCAAACATAATAATCGCATACCAGCGGTAAGATTTGAACCCACGCCTCCGAAGAGACTGGTGGCTAACACTAGTGCCTTGGACCACTCGGCCAGGCTGCCTCTCATAAATAAATATATATGTGAATTTGGGTTGCAGCAGTAGCTAGCAACCTAGTAAGAGACGATCAGTCCCATGCTAAGAAATATAACAAAACTCCTAAAAATAGAGTCAGATCAAAACAAAAGTATATCATTAGAACTACCTTGTCTGAAACCCTACTAGATAAATAATGAATGTCATCATAGTTTTATATTAGAGCTATGACGTGAATAGAAAAACACGAAAATATATTGTTGTTTCTGATGACGTCATGAAATAATATTATTGCGCCATGACGTCAATAAAATCATTACGCCTTGACGTCATAATCCGGGTTGCAGCGGTAGCTAGCAACCTAGTAAGAGACGATCACCTCCAATGTCAAGAAATATAAAACCCCCCAACTCCTAAAAAAAGAGTCAGATCAAAACAAAAAGTACACCATTAGAACCGCCTTGTCCGAATCCTCTATAAAGGAAACTTACCTCCCTTTGGCTTGAATAACAAAGAAAATATATTGGCTTGAAAATCAAGAAAATTGACTTTTACCACGTTATTCTCCACAAACGGGATATTTTTTTCTTTCCGCTTTTTCTTTCTGCTCAGCTAGCTGGGCACTGGAAAATCATAGAGAGCTGTATAATAGCTCATTTTAAAGGAAATTGCAACATCTAGTCACTTTTGTATTTAAAAATAAAATACTTTTTAAAGTAGAATCAATTTTGTCAAAAAAATTGCATTTTTGATGTATTTTCATACTGCAGTCTTTTCAAAGATATTTGAATTTTGAAGCAATAAAACAGTCCATGTAATGAACTCTATAGTAATAATAGCTACTTGTCTCAATAGTAACCGAAACTCCTGGAACCAAAATTTTCTTTTTTGGCTTAATCGCTAAAATTATTACGTAAACTGCAAAAATATTTATGATGCCTAATCAGTAATAGTAATTTTTTAATTTAAACAACAAAAATACATGAAAATTCTAAAATTAGTTTTGCTTTTTGTCTCCTGGAAGAAATTTTTTTTTCATCTCAGTTCAAATTTATTATTGTATCCTGTAACCCGTAAAGTACATATCTCCATATTATTGTCTCATAATTGCAATTATTTTAGTTTTCAGTCCAGAATCACTAAACTTATTATTTAAACTGCAAAAATATTTATGGTGTCTAACCAATAATACTAATTTTGTAATTCAAACAAGATAAATACCTGAAAATTTTAAAATTAGTTTTGTTTTATGCTAGGTTTTATCCGGGTTGCAGCGGTAGCTAGCAACCTAGTAAGAGACGATCACCTCCAATGTCAAGAAATATAAAACCCCCCAACTCCTAAAAAAAGAGTCAGATCAAAACAAAAAGTACACCATTAGAACCGCCTTGTCCGAATCCTCTATAAAGGAAACTTACCTCCCTTTGGCTTGAATAACAAAGAAAATATATTGGCTTGAAAATCAAGAAAATTGACTTTTACCACGTTATTCTCCACAAACGGGATATTTTTTCTTTCCGCTTTTTCTTTCTGCTCAGCTAGCTGGGCACTGGAAAATCATAGAGAGCTGTATAATAGCTCATTTTAAAGGAAATTGCAACATCTAGTCACTTTTGTATTTAAAAATAAAATACTTTTTAAAGTAGAATCAATTTTGTCAAAAAAATTGCATTTTTGATGTATTTTCATACTGCAGTCTTTTCAAAGATATTTGAATTTTGAAGCAATAAAACAGTCCATGTAATGAACTCTATAGTAATAATAGCTACTTGTCTCAATAGTAACCGAAACTCCTGGAACCAAAATTTTCTTTTTTGGCTTAATCGCTAAAATTATTATGTAAACTGCAAAAATATTTATGATGCCTAATCAGTAATAGTAATTTTTTAATTTAAACAACAAAAATACATGAAAATTCTAAAATTAGTTTTGCTTTTTGTCTCCTGGAAGAAATTTTTTTTTCATCTCAGTTCAAATTTATTATTGTATCCTGTAACCCGTAAAGTACATATCTCCATATTATTGTCTCATAATTGCAATTATTTTAGTTTTCAGTCCAGAATCACTAAACTTATTATTTAAACTGCAAAAATATTTATGGTGTCTAACCAATAATACTAATTTTGTAATTCAAACAAGATAAATACCTGAAAATTTTAAAATTAGTTTTGTTTTATGCTAGGTTTTAGATACTCGACACGGGATTTTGTGTGCTTAATAATTTTAAATCTTGATCCGGGTTGCAGCGGTAGCTAGCAACCTAGTAAGAGACGATCACGTCCAATGTTAAGAAATATAAAAACCCATAGTTCCTAAAAAAGGAGTCAGATCAAAACAAAAAGTACACCATTAGAACCGCCTTGTCCGAAACCCCTGTATAGGAAACTTTCTGTCCCTTGGCTTGAACAGAAAGGGAAATATATTGGCTTGAAAATCAAGAAAATAGACTTTTACCACGTTATTCTCCCCAAACGGGATATTTTTTTTTTCTTTTTTTGTCTCCAGAGATAGCTTGGCACTGGAACATCGTAGAGGGTTGTTCAATAGCTCATTTTAAAGGAAATTAATTGGGTTAAAAACCTTTTGTAACTAAAATAAATTATTTCTAAAAGAGAATAAATTTTTCCAATAAAAACTGTATTTTTGATGCAGTGACGTCATAATTACTATATAAGAAACGTCAAAACTGTAAATGGTCTCATTCATGAATATCACAATAAGAGACGATCACGTCCAAACATAACAATAAAGAACGAACTCTAATTAAATTTTGTTAGAGCTATGATGTGAATAGACAAACACGAAATTATATTGTTGTTTCTGAAGACGTCATGAAATAATATCATTGCGCTATGACGTCAATAAAATCATTACCTTGTGACGTCATAATTACTATATAAGAAGCTTCAGAACTGTAAAAGTTCACATTCATAATTACATAATGGTTTCAATCAAGCAAGCTGCACGGATATTGAAAAAAACAGTACTACACAAACAACAGAGATAGTATCTTGAAAAGAAAAAAACAAAGGTATTCAACCGACCAGGCATATCGAGAAGTAATAATTGAGAGAGCAAAACAAAGGTATTCATTATAATAAAGAACGACCTCTTGCCTATACTAAATTTTATACGCCACTTAATTATAGTATAGGTTAGTAATTCCACAGATAGCTTGGCACTTGAGCATCGTAGAGAGTTGTTTAATGGCTTATTTTAAAGCAAATTAATGGGGTTAAAAAAATTTTTTATAATAAAGAACGACCTCTTGCCTATACTAAATTTTATACGCCACTTAATTATAGTATAGGTTAGTAGTTCAACAGATAGCTTAGCACTGGAACATCATAGAGAGTTGTTCAATGGCTCATTTTAAATAAAATTAAAGGGGTTAAAATATTTTGTAATTAATTTACATTAAAAGACGATCACTGAAATAACAAACCATTCCATACATTGGACTTAGTTAGCTACTTGATTGTTTGAGTTTCGTCTCTTACTATTTAAAAGAAGAAAAAGCCGTAGGCTTTTTCCTGTTTGTATTTATAGTTAAAAAACGAACTCAAGTCCAAAGAAACTGAACACTGTGGTTCATTCATATTATCTTCATTATTTTAGCTAGATTACATTAAAGGACGATCATTTGAATAACAAACCATTGCAAACATTAGACTTTTTATAATAAAGAACGAATATTTTACCGATTATCTACCAATAACCATATATGACGTAATAAGTGACATGACGTAATATCTAAAACCTATTGTGTACTAATAACCATATGTGACTTAATTAGCGGCGTGACGTAAAAATTGAAAAAAATTAATTTTTATTTTATTTTCGTTTTTAGTTCAGAATCGCTAAAGTTATAAACTGCAAAAATATTTATGGTGTCTGAACAATAGTTTTAATCTTTTAATTTAGACTAGAAAAATACTTGAAAATTAAAAAATTAGTTTAATTTTTTGTTAGGTTCTTGATACTTGATACGTGACATAAAAACATTCAATTAATGGTTACATAATGGTTTCAATCAAGCAAGCTATACGCAAGTTAAAAAAACAGTAATACCGAAAAAACAGAGATAGCATCTTGAAAAGAAAAAAGCAAAGGTATTCCGACCAGGCGTATCGAGAAGTAATAATTGATAGTGAAAAACAGCGTTATTATAATGATGTAGTTTATAGACATGCAAAAATTGAGACAGCCAAACAAAAGAGTAAGGAACGGTATGATAACGATATAGATTACCGGAACAAACATAAGAAAAAAGTTGCTACCAGAATAATGGGTAGATACTGGGGTGAAAAAAGCTATAATGAAAAAATTAAATTCTCTGCGAGGTTGTACCGAAGAACGCATAAGGACAAAGGGAAAAATTACATTCAGAAATACAAGAAGATGGCAAAAATGCAGGCTGATCTTTGTAAATTGAGAAACATTTTACGCATGTTTTATCGGGATCACGAAAAGTATCAAAATTACAGATTAAAATTCTCTTTGAAAGAGCGGATGCTGTTGAAAAGTTGGCTAGAAACGCTTTGGCAAAGCTTCATAGTAATATCCAAAAGAAATGTTGTCAGTTTAATGAAAAGCTTCCAAGGTATGGACTGGCAACGGCGGAACAGTTTATAGATACAATGGAAAATATAATAAAGAACGAACTTTAGCCTATACTAACTGAAATGTTTATGATAAATATTATCCAGGTTGCAGCGGTAGCTAGCAACCTAGTAAGCGACGATCAAGTCCAATGTTAAGAATTCGGTTTGCAGCGGTAGCTAGCTACCTAGTAAGAGACGATCAAGCTCCATAGTAAAAACTAAATTAACCCATAACTCCTAAAGAAAAAGAAGTATACTATTAGAATCACCTTGTTCAAAAACCTCTATGTAGCAAACTTACCTGCCCTTGGCTGACGATCACGTCCAATGTTTAACATTAAAAGACGATCATTGGATTATAATCCAGGTTGCAGAGGTAGCTAGCAACCTAGTAAGCGACGATCAAGTCCAATGTTAATAATTCGGTTTGCAGCGGTAGCTAGCTACCTAGTAAGAGACGATCAAGCCCCATAGTAAAAACTAAATTAGCCCATAACTCCCAAAAAAAAGATTAAGATAAGAAAATGAAGGGTACTTTTAGAATCGCCTTGTTCAAAAACCTCTATGTAGCAAACTTACCGGCCCTTGGCTTGAATAGCAAGGAATCCGGGTTGCAGCGGTTCCGGGTTACAACGGTAGCTAGCAACCTAGTAAGAGACGATCACGTCCAATGTTAAGAAATATAAAAACCCATAGCTCATAAAAAAGAAGTCAGATCAAAACAAAAAGTACACCATTAGAACCGCCTTGTCCGAAACCCCTATATAGGAAACTTTCTGTCATTTGGCTTGAACAGCAAGGGAAATATATTGGCTTGAAAATCAAGAAAATTGACTTTAACCACGTTATTCTCCTCAAACGGTACATTTTTTTTTGTTTCTTTTCCACAGATTGCTTGGCACTGGAAAATCGTAGAGAGTTGTTCAATAGCTCATTTTAAAGGAAATAAATTGGGTTAAAAATCTTTAGTAACTAAAATAAATTATTTCTAAAAGAGAATAAATTTTTCCACCCAAAACTGCATTTTGATGTCTTTTCATGCTGCAGTCTTTTCAAAGATATTTGATTTTTGTACATAAATCACAATTGTATACCAGCGGTAATCCGGGTTGCAGCGGTAGCTAGCAATCCGGGTTGCAGCGGTAGCTAGCAACCTAGTAAGAGACGATCACGTCCAATGTTAAGAAATATAAAAACCCATAGTTCCTAACAAAAGAGTCAGATCAAAACAAAAAGTACACCATTAGAACCGCCTTGTCCGAAACCCCTATGTAGTAAACTTTCTGTCCCTTGGCTTGAACAGCAAAGGAAATATATTGGCTTGAAAATCAAGAAAAGTGGCAGCTACTACAACATTCTGCCTAAACAGGATATTTTTTTTTCTTTGTTTCCAGAGATAGCTTGGTATCTTTAAAGATCGAAGTTCTTCTTCAAAAGCCAAGTAGTTTTTTAAACACCCTGGTATATTTAACGATTTAGCGCTGACACTTAGCTTACCCTGGCAATCATAATCAATGATCCAATACCGGCAAATTGATTTCAGTGTATTAGACTGTTTGAAAGCATGGTTGCATAGTAAAGAAAACAACTTCATGGTCACTGCTTTTTCTGGAGTGAATTTTCTTATAAGATCATTTAGCAATTGTAGATATTCATCTTTTTTTTCGCTGGGATGATATATTGCTTTGTTTAGCAGAAGAAATTCAGCTACGGCAAAGTTTCTCTGTGACAGAGCTAACATTAAGGCTGTCTTATCATCTAAATCTAAACAATTAATTTTTGCACCACAGGAAACTAGTAAACAACAAGCATCTAGATTGCCTTCTACAGCAGCAATTTGTAGAGGTGTTCTCTGCGAACATTCAATAGTCCTTTTTCAAGTTTAGCTCCTTTTTCGATGAGATATTTCGCTACTGAGATATCTGCTAATTTCATAGCATTATGTAAAGGTGTTTTCCCGTTCTGATCCTTAGCCTCTAAAGACGCACCACTTGAAAGTAGTAACTTAACAATTTCTAGGTAACCTCTACTGGTTGCAAAATGTAAAGGCTCTTGCCCGTGCTTATCTTTAGCATCTACATATGCACCACTTGAAAGTAGTAGCTTAACAATTTCTAGATTACCTCCATTGGTGGCATAATGTAAAGGCTCGCACCCATACTCATTTTTAGCATCTAAGGATGCACCACTGGAAAGCAGTAACTTAACAATTTCCAGGTTACCTCCATTAATGGCACAATGTAAAGGCTCAAACCCATGCCCCTCCTTAGCATCTAAAGGTGCACCACTGGAAAGCAGTAACTTAACAATTTCCAGGTTACCTCCATTGGTGGCATAATGTAAAGGCTCGCACCCATGCTCATCTTTAGCATCTAAAGACGCACCACTTGAAAGTAGTAACTTAACAATTTCTAGGTCACCTCTACAGGTTGCCAAATGTAAAGGCTCTTGCCCGTGCTTATTTTTAGCATCTACAGATGCACCACTTGACAGCAGTAGCTTAACAATTTCCAGGTTACCTCCATTGGTGGCATAATGTAAAGACTTGCACCCTTGCTCATCTTTAGCATCTAAAGGTGCACCACTGGAAAGCAGTAATTTAACAATTTCCAGATTATCTCTTCTGGGGTTATAACAATAATCACATGGGATCACATCTTTATAGTAATTTAAAGATGTACTTGGGGCCATTTTGTAAAAAACACGTACCCCCAATGACAAATGACCCAGTTTATCTCCTACTGTAGCAAAGTGTAAAAGTGTGTGTCCACGTCTATATTTTGTGCTTAGGTCTTCTCCGTTTTTCATATGATATTCTACCATGTCTACATCATTCCCAAACACAGGCTGTAGTAAAGGGTTAGTAATGGGATACAATGCAAAATTTTGGCAATAATAACTTTCACTCTTTGGTCGTATGCATTTAACATGTGACTTTTTTCTAAAACTAGTTAAACCAATCAAATGCAGAAAAAATGAAGATTTGAGTTTCTTCTAAATGACTTAATTCTTTCACGGAATTCGCAACGTTCCTTGGGTAGAGACCTGGAGCTTACTTTACATTTCTGTTCAGACTCTTTGTTCTTCTCCTCATTTAAGGGTTCTTCTATAGAACATTCATGAACTTTTGATTTTGTATATTTTCTAATTAGCCACCAAATTGATATTCCTGCACATACAACTAAAGTGCAAACGACAAAACTTTTAATAATGAACATTGTTTTCGTAAGATTTTTGTATTTGAAAGATTTTAAGAAGAATGCTCATTTTGTTAAAATTTCCCCAGAGGTTACGTCCGGGCGTTACTAACAAGTATATTTTTCAGATTCTATTGGTTCCACTATTTGTCCTATGTTACTATTGGACCAATCAGCTAGTTGATTTTAATTAACTTTTGAACCGGCTTATGATTCTTTAAAATTTCGCTTTGGAATTCTTCCTAGCATGATACAATTTTTTACTTGATGTATAGTTTCACATTGTATTTCACGCAAATATTTTCTGAAGCTTTACCTTGTAATTTATGCAATTTTTGACACATTTTATGCAAATTTCAAACCCAAGATTTAGATTACATGGTTGGTTGCGTGTTATGTGAAATTGATCATTCTGAATAATTATTGCTATTACTTTTTTTGTGGGAAAGATTTTTCATAATTACAATTGTAATACAATGTTTTTAAATTTTACAATTAAGTGTTACTTTAATTTTGTGGGTTTATACTGGGCGATCATATTTCACTTGGAAAGTTTTCGGGGTCTTGAAAATCGATTCCATTAAAAATTTATCCAAGTGGTGGATTATAGATAATAATTCTAAGTTTGTGGCGGAATAACTACTTTTGCCCTTTGATAAGGTTCTACTCGAATAGCCTATAACTTTCTATTTTTTTTTATTAGAAGGTCTTTGTAAAGGATCAGGGTTTCCTATGGGAGTTATTTGCGAAAGAATAGCCCCAATGCCTTTTGAACTAGCATCGGTTGTGACCACAAATTGTCCGTTTTTGAAATCAGGAAGTGATAATATTGGTTCAGAAGTGAGTGCCTTTTTGAGACGGTCTAGGGAAGTTTGAGCTTCCTGGGACCAGGTAACATTTTGGGAGTTCCCTTTAGTTAATTCCGTGAGGGGTTTCGCAATTTGGGCATAATTGCGCACGAATTTTCTAAAGTAGCCAGTAAGACCTAAAATTCCTCTTAATTCTTTCATGGTTCTAGGGGGTTTGAGGCTTTCAACACATTTTATTTTATCAGGGTCTGGGGATATCTCTCCCTGTGTTACTACTACTCCTAATAATTTGATTTTTGGTTGAAATAAATCTACTTTCTCAGGCCGGCATTTTAAATTGCCCTGTCTGAACTTCTCGAACACCATAGCTAATGTTGCTAAGTGTTGTTCAGCGTTTTCTCCCACGCATATGACATCATCAAGAAAATGAATGATATTTTTTAATCCTCTTAACAGGTGTAATAGGGGTCTACATAGCGCGCTTGAACTTGTTTTAAGTCCAAAAGGTACTCTTAAGTATTCATATGAACCGCATTCAGCTGTTGGAAATGCAGTTTTATGGACATCTTTTTCGGCTATTTTCACTTGGTGGTAGCCTTGGGTGAGGTCCAAAGAAGTAAAAATTTTGTTTTTGCTTGAAATTGAGTCAAGAATTTCATCTATTCTTGGTAAAGGAAATTTATCGCTAACTACTTGTTTGTTAAGGGCTCTATAGTCTACTACAAGTCTGAGATCATAACCTAACCTAATTCATAACCTAACCTAACCTAGATTCAATATCCTTATTTTTTAAATTTACTTCATCTCTGCAATGTCTCTCAGAATATTATAATAAGGAACGAACTGTAACCCATAGTATTATAATAAAGAACTAATATAAAGTTATTATAACCATTACATAAATGATCAATCATAAATGGTGTCATTTATCAAACAGCTCGTGGTAACGAGTTTCATAGTATTTTTTATAATAAAGAACGACCTCTTGCCTATACTAAATTTTATACGCCACTTAAATATAGTATAGGTTAGTAATTCAATAGATAGTTTGGCACCGGGACATCGTAGAGAGTTGTTCAACGGCTCATTTTAAAGCAAAATTAATGGGGTTAAAAACTTCTTGTAATTAAAATAAATTATTTTTATTACATTAAGATTTTATAATAAAGAACGACCTCTTGCATATACTAAATTTTATACGCCACTTAATTATAGTATACGTTAGTAATTCAACAGATAGCTTGCCACTTGAACATCTTAGAGAGTTGTTCAATGGCTTATTTTAAAGGAAATTAATGGGGATAAGAACCTTATGTAATTAAAATAAATTATTTTTATTACATTAAGAAATTGTAATTTATATAAAAGAAATGAGTACTTGGAACAGAAGTCTTGTAGATAAAAACGCAGCAGTGCCTGCCGAGGCAGAAAGTGTTTCAACACGATTAAAGTCAACAAAAATTATTTAAAGAAAAGGAGTAGCCAAGGTTCGAGCAAGGCTGTAAATTTGAGAAAAAAGAAAAGTCATGACCTGGAATTCAAAAGTTTGAGCGCATTAGTACCTTTCCAGGCTGAATACAATAAAGAACGACACCTAGCCCATGTTAACTGAAACATAAATAGGGATTATGTAATTTCCATCAGTATTATGGCTGCAGAGGTGTCTGAAACCTAGTAAAGAACAAACCATTACAATAAAGAACATTTCAGGTTAAAGATTGATCATTGATGCCATAATCATAGTTTGTATCCAGGTCGTCTCTTACTATTCCAAAGAAGAAAAAGCCTTAGGCTTTTTCCTGTTTGTAATCATATAGTAAAGAATGATAAGATGTTATAATAAAGAACGAACTCTTATACTATACATAAATGATCGAAATAGGTCATTATAAATGGGAATATTTTACAGGTTGCAGCGGTTGCTAGCAACCTAGTAAGAGGTGATCACGTCCAATGTTAAGAAATATAAAACCCAAGTGAGATCAAAGAAAAAGTACAACATTAGAACTGCCTTGTCAAAAACCCTTATATAGGAAACTTTCTGTCATTTGACTTTAACAGCAACAAGGGAAATATATTGGCTTAAAAATCAAGAAAAGTGACCATTCTGCCTAAAAGACATCTTTATTCTTTCTCTTTCCTGCTGTCTTTTTCAAAGATAGCTTGGCACAGAAACACCAGTTCCATGGCTCATTTTAAAGGAAATTAATTGGGTTAGAAACCTTGTGTAACTAAAACAAATTATTTTTAAAACAGAGCAAATTTTTGCTCTAAACATGGCTTTTTTTCATGTCTTTTCACACTCCTGTCTTTTCAAATATATTTGATTTTTGAAGCAATCAAACAGTTCGTTGTTACTTCCAATGTTACTTCCAATTATCCGGGTTGCAGCGGTAGCTAGCAACCTAGTAAGAGACGATCACCTCCAATGTCAAGAAATATAAAACCCCCCAACTCCTAAAAAAAGAGTCAGATCAAAACAAAAAGTACACCATTAGAACCGCCTTGTCCGAATCCTCTATAAAGGAAACTTACCTCCCTTTGGCTTGAATAACAAAGAAAATATATTGGCTTGAAAATCAAGAAAATTTTTTATAATAAAGAACGACCTCTTGCATATACTAAATTTTATACGCCACTTAATTATAGTATACGTTAGTAATTCAACAGATAGCTTGCCACTTGAACATCTTAGAGAGTTGTTCAATGGCTTATTTTAAAGGAAATTAATGGGGATAAGAACCTTATGTAATTAAAATAAATTATTTTTATTACATTAAGAAATTGTAATTTATATAAAAGAAATGAGTACTTGGAACAGAAGTCTTGTAGATAAAAACGCAGCAGTGCCTGCCGAGGCAGAAAGTGTTTCAACACGATTAAAGTCAACAAAAAGTTATTTAAAGAAAAGGAGTAGCCAAGGTTCGAGCAAGGCTGTAAATTTGAGAAAAAAGAAAAGTCATGACCTGGAATTCAAAAGTTTGAGCGCATTAGTACCTTTCCAGGCTGAATACAATAAAGAACGACACCTAGCCCATGTTAACTGAAACATAAATAGGGATTATGTAATTTCCATCAGTATCATGGCTGCAGAGGTGTCTGAAACCTAGTAAAGAACAAACCATTACAATAAAGAACATTTCAGGTTAAAGATTGATCATTGATGCCATAATCATAGTTTGTATCCAGGTCGTCTCTTACTATTCCAAAGAAGAAAAAGCCTTAGGCTTTTTCCTGTTTGTAATCATATAGTAAAGAATGATAAGATGTTATAATAAAGAACGAACTCTTATACTATACATAAATGATCGAAATAGGTCATTATAAATGGGAATATTTTACAGGTTGCAGCGGTTGCTAGCAACCTAGTAAGAGGTGATCACGTCCAATGTTAAGAAATATAAAACCCAAGTGAGATCAAAGAAAAAGTACAACATTAGAACTGCCTTGTCAAAAACCCTTATATAGGAAACTTTCTGTCATTTGACTTTAACAGCAACAAGGGAAATATATTGGCTTAAATATCAAGAAAAGTGACCATTCTGCCTAAAAGACATCTTTATTCTTTCTCTTTCCTGCTGTCTTTTTCAAAGATAGCTTGGCACAGAAACACCAGTTCCATGGCTCATTTTAAAGGAAATTAATTGGGTTAGAAACCTTGTGTAACTAAAACAAATTATTTTTAAAACAGAGCAAATTTTTGCTCTAAACATGGCTTTTTTTCATGTCTTTTCACACTCCTGTCTTTTCAAATATATTTGATTTTTGAAGCAATCAAACAGTTCGTTGTTACTTCCAATGTTACTTCCAATTATCCGGGTTGCAGCGGTAGCTAGCAACCTAGTAAGAGACGATCACCTCCAATGTCAAGAAATATAAAACCCCCAACTCCTAAAAAAAGAGTCAGATCAAAACAAAAAGTACACCATTAGAACCGCCTTGTCCGAATCCTCTATAAAGGAAACTTACCTCCCTTTGGCTTGAATAACAAAGAAAATATATTGGCTTGAAAATCAAGAAAATTGACTTTTACCACGTTATTCTCCACAAACGGGATATTTTTTTCTTTCCGCTTTTTCTTTCTGCTCAGCTAGCTGGGCACTGGAAAATCATAGAGAGCTGTATAATAGCTCATTTTAAAGGAAATTGCAACATCTAGTCACTTTTGTATTTAAAAATAAAATACTTTTTAAAGTAGAATCAATTTTGTCAAAAAAATTGCATTTTTGATGTATTTTCATACTGCAGTCTTTTCAAAGATATTTGAATTTTGAAGCAATAAAACAGTCCATGTAATGAACTCTATAGTAATAATAGCTACTTGTCTCAATAGTAACCGAAACTCCTGGAACCAAAATTTTCTTTTTTGGCTTAATCGCTAAAATTATTATGTAAACTGCAAAAATATTTATGATGCCTAATCAGTAATAGTAATTTTTTAATTTAAACAACAAAAATACATGAAAATTCTAAAATTAGTTTTGCTTTTTGTCTCCTGGAAGAATTTTTTTTTTCATCTCAGTTCAAATTTATTATTGTATCCTGTAACCCGTAAAGTACATATCTCCATATTATTGTCTCATAATTGCAATTATTTTAGTTTCAGTCCAGAATCACTAAACTTATTATTTAAACTGCAAAAATATTTATGGTGTCTAACCAATAATACTAATTTTGTAATTCAAACAAGATAAATACCTGAAAATTTTAAAATTAGTTTTGTTTTATGCTAGGTTTTAGATACTCGACACGGGATTTTGTGTGCTTAATAATTTTAAATCTTGAAAAAATATGGTCTCACGCGAGTGGAAAAAAAGAAAGAATAACCAAAAACAATATCAAAATAGAACAATCCAAATTTCTACTAATAGAAAACTTTACTACACAAAAAATAAAGCTAACATCCTGAAATATAAGAAAAGTTTATTTAAAAGAGATAAAAATGCCACCAAACGCAATAAAGCTCGAGCACGCGTAAGGATTGCTACTAAGATGTCTTGTGATCCAGGATTTAAGAAAATGAAATATGACAGAGCAAAACAGAGGTATCTTACGGATCAGGGGTATCGAGAAGGGAAAATTGAGACAGCGAAACAAAAGAGCAAGGAACGGTATGATAACGATATAGATTACCGAAACAAACATAAGAAAAAAGTTGCTACCAGAATAATGGGTAGATACTGGGGTGACAAAAGCTATAATGAAAAAATTAAATTCTCTGCGAGGTTGTACCGAAGAACGCATAAGGACAAAGGGAAAAATTACATTCAGAAATACAAGAAGATGGCAAAAATGCAGGCTGATCTTTGTAAATATCATTCAAGATCGATCGTTACCACAGCGTGATTTGAACTCAAATCCTTCTTAGCTGAAAGGACAAGTCCGTCTCAACATGACCGTGGTAACTTCTAATATAAATATACCATTCAGTTTATGGTGTCTAAGATTTCTAAGAACGATTTCTACTAAGCTTCATACTTTAGGTTTTCAATTTTGTGGTTTTGAAATTGTTGTAATCCCTTGTCAAAATATATAAAAATATTATTGCAATTACCAGTTTTTTGCTCTTTAAGCAATTTAATGTACTTCTCCGTATTTGAAATTACAGTAAAGAACGAACTTCAGTCCATAGTAACTAAAACAAGATTATAATTAGCTTTGGTATAAAATACTGTCAGCAGTGTAATTCGATCCCATGCCTCCGAAATGAAGAGTGGCTAACACCAGCACCTTAAACCGCTCGACCACGCTGCCTCACATAACTATGCCGATATAATGCCATTATAAACGCCATAATACTCTAAATTAAAACACTAAACTAAAACTTAAACTCTTCAATGTATTTTGCTATCAGGCCACCTTTCTATGAAGCTGTCAATGGATATGATGCTATTGAAAAATCAAAAACTCTAAGATCATTTAGTTTAGTTGAGAATCTCTAAAACTTTTATGTAAATTGCAAAAATACTGTATATCCGGGTTGCAGCGGTAGCTAGCAAACTAGTAAGGTTGCTAATGTTAAGAAATATAAAAACGTATAGTTCCTAAAAATCCGGAATGCAGCGGTAGCTAGCAACCTAGTAAGAGACGATCATCTCCAATGTTAAGAAATATAAAATCCCCCAACTCCTAAAAAAAGAGTCAGATCAAAACAAAAAGTACACCAATAGAACCGCCTTGTCCAAAACCCCTATAAAGGAAACTTACCGCACTTTGGCTTGAATAACAAACAAAAATATATTGGCTTTAAAATCAAGAAAATTGACTTTAACCACGTTATTCTCCACAAACGGGATATTTTTTTCTTTCTGCTTGATTTTTTTCCTCCGCTAGCTGGGCACTGGAAAATCATAGAGAGCTGTATAATAGCTCATTTTAAAGGAAATTGCAACATTACATTAAAGAACCATCATTGAAATAACAAACCATTGCATACATTGGACTTAATTAGCTACTTGATTGTTCGAGGTTCGTCTCTTACTATTTCAAAGAAGAAAAAGCCGTAGCTTTTTCCTGTTTGTAATGATGCAGCATAAAATTGATTTTGATTAATAAATTTGATGATAATGATTTAGTAGTCAGGTTCGATAATAATATATATGATTATCCGGGTTGCAGCGGTAGCTAGCAACCTAGTTACAGTATTGCAGCGGTAGCTAGCAACCTAGTTAGAGACGATCACGTCCAATGTTAAGAAATATAAAAACCCCTAACTCCTAAAAACAGAGTCAGATCAAAACAAAAAGTACACCATTAGAACCGCCTTGTCAGAAACCCCTATAAAGGAAACTTACCGCCCTGCGGCTTGAATAACAAAGAAAATATATTGGCTTGATAATCAAGAAAATTGACTTTAACCACGTTATTCTCCACAAACGGGATATTTTTTTCTTTCTTTCTTTTCCACAGATAGCTTGGCACTGGAACATCGTAGAGAGTTGTTCAATGGCTCATTTTAAAGGAAATCTCTACATCTAGCGCTATTTGTACTTAATTTTTTTTTAATTTAATTTTTTTACGAAAAACTTAATTTTTTATATACAATATTAATCAATGACGTCATAGTCTTTGGATGTAGTTAGTACATAAAGTCTGGATCATCGAATTAAAGCTGAAACTAAGTAAAGAACAATTATGCCTCCATATATTCACAGTGATCTATAAAATTTCCCATTACATCTATAAACTGTTCCACAGTTGCCGGTTCATACCTTGGAAGCTTTTCACTAACCATGCAACATTTCTTTTGGATATTACTATGAAGTTTTGCGAAAGCATCTCTAGCTGACTTTTCAACAAAATCCATTCTTTCAGAGATAATTTTAATCTTTAATTTTGAATATTTTTCGTAATCCCGGTAAAAAATTCGTATAATTTTTCTAAATTAACTAAGATCAGCCAGCATTGTTGCCATGTTTTTGGACTTCTGAATATAATTTTTAATTTTGCCCTTATGCGTTCTTTGCAGCTTGTGTAAACTGCAAAATATCCATGGTATCCGAGCAATAGTTTGAATATTTCAATTCAAGCTAGAAAAATACCTGAAAATGTTAAAATTAGTTTTATTTTTAGTTAGGTTCTAACTACCCGATGTGGAATTTACTATGTATTTTCAGACCAAAAAATTCAATTTTTTAATATATTTCATTTTTCAGTTTAGAATCGCTAAAGTTATTATGTAAACTGCAAAAATATTTATGATATATGAGCAATAATTTTAATCTTTTAATTCAAACTAACAAAATACCTGAAAATTAAAAAAATAGTTTTATTTTTTGTTAGGTTATGGGTACATGATACGAGTATTAAAAAGTTTCAATTAGATAAGAATATTAGTTCTTGTTTTGTAATAAGATGCGTTCTAATAGAATTATACGTAATTTAAAAAAAACATTACTATACAAAAAACAGAGACAACATCTTGAAAAGAGAAAAGCAAAGGTATTCAACCGACAAGGCGTATCGAGATGCAAAAATTGAGAGAGCCAAACAAAACACCAAGGAGTGTCATGTTAATGATGAGGATTATAGACATGCAAAAATTGAGACAGCCAAACAAAAGAGCAAGGAACGGTATGATAACGATAAAGATTACCGAATCAAACATAAGAAAAAGTTGCTACCAGAATAATGGGTAGATACTGGGGTGACAAAAGCTATAATGAAAAAATTAAATTCTCTGCGAGGTTGTACCGAAGAACGCATAAGGACAAAGGGAAAAATTACATTCAGATTTATATTAAAGGACGGTCATTAGTAATCCGGGTTGCAGCGGTTACAGTAAAGAACGATCTCTCGCCCATATTAACTGATACACGGTAGAGCGAGGGGTAGTTAAATAAATTATTAGGGTTGCAGCGGTATCCAGGTTGCAGCGGTAGCTAGCAATCTGTGTTGCAGCGGTAGCTAGCAACCTAGTGAGAGACGATCACGCCCCATAGTAAAAATTAAAGTAACCCATAACTTTTGAAAAAAGATACTGATCCAAGCAAAAAGTACACTATTGGAACTGCCTTTCCCAAAACTTCTATTCAGCAAACTTACCGTCTTTTGGCCTGAATAACAAAGAAAATATATTGGCTTGAAAATCAAGAAAATTGACATTAATTACGAGATTCTTCACAAACGGCATATTTTTTTCCCGCTTTTTCTTTCTTCTCAGCTAGCTGGGCACTGGAAAATCTTAGAGAACTGTATAATAACTCATTTTAAATAAAATTGCTATCCGGGTTGCAGCGGTAGATAGCAACCTAGTAAGAGACGATCACATCCAATGTTAAGAAATATAAAAACCCATAGTTCTTAAAAAAGAGTCAGATCAAAACAAAAAGTACACCATTAGAACCGCCTTGTCCGAAACCCCTGCATAGTAAAATTTCTGTCCCTTGGCTTGAACAGCAAGGGAAATATATTGGCTTGAAAATCAAGAAAAGTGGCAGCTACTACAACATTCTGCCTAAACGGGATATTTTTTTCTTTTTTTTTCTTTTTTTTTCTTTTGTATCCAGAGATAGCTGGCACTGGAACATCGTAGAGGGTTGTTTAATAGCTCATTTTAAAGGAAATTAATTGGGTTAAAAATCTAAAGTAACTAAAATAAATTATTTCTAAAAGAGAATAATTTTTTCCACCAAAAACTGCATTTTGATGTCTTTTCACACTGCAGTCTTTCAAACATAATCGTATACCAGCGGTAAGAATTGAACCCACGCTCTGAAGAGATCCGGGTTGCAGCGGTAGTTAGCAACCTAGTAAGAGACGATCACGTCCAATGTTAAGAAATATAAAAACCCATAGCTCCTAAAAAAGGAGTCAGATCAAAACAAAAAGTACACCATTAGAACCGCCTTGTCCGAAACCCCTGTATAGGAAACTTTCTGTCCCTTTGCTTGAACAGCAAGGGAAATATATTGGCTTGAAAATCAAGAAAATTGACTTTAACCACGTTATTCTCCCCAAAAGGGATATTTTTTTCTTTTTTTTTTGTATCCAGAGATAGCTTGGCACTGGAACATCGTAGAGGGTTGTTCAATAGCTCATTTTAAAGGAAATTAATTGGGTTAAAAATCTATAGTAACTAAAATAAACTATTTCTAAAAGAGAATAAATTTTTCCAATAAAAACTGTATTTTTGATTCAGTGACGTCATAATTACTATATAAGATCATCATAGTTTTATATTAGAGCTATGACGTGAATAGAGTGACGTCATAATTAGTATATAAGGAAAGTCAAAACTGAAAATTCTCTCATTCTTGATTAGAATAATGGTTAGATCAAAGCAGGCTATACGCAAGTTGAAGAAAGAGTACTACACAAACAACAGAGATAGTAACTTGAAAAGAAAAAAGCAAAGGTATTCAACCGACCAGGTGTATCGAGAAGTAATAATTGAGAGAGCAAAACAAAGGTATTCAACCGACCAGGCGTATCGAGAAGTAATAATTGAGAGAGCAAAAGAACGGTATGGTAATGATGAACATTACAGAGAAGCAAGAATTGAGCAGGCTAGACAAAAGAGCAGGGAACGGTATGATAATGATGAAGATTACCGAAACAAACATAAGAAAAAAGTTGCTACCAGAATAATGGGTAGATACTGGGGTGACAAAAGCTATAATGAAAAAATTAAATTCTCTGCGAGGTTGTACCGAAGAACGCATAAGGACAAAGGGAAAAATTACATTCAGAAATACAAGAAGATGGCAAAAATGCAGGCTGATCTTCGTAAATTGAGAAACATTTTACGCATGTTTTACCAGGATCACGAAAAGTATTCAAAATTACAGATTAAAATTCTCTTTGAAAGAGCGGATGCTGTTGAAAAGTCGGCTAGAAATTCCTTGGCAAAGCTTCATAGTAATATCCAAAAGAAATTTTGTCAGTTTAATGAAAAGCTTCCAAGGTATGGATTGGCAACTGCGGAACAGTTTACAGATGCAATGGAAAATGTTCGACAACACAGTGAATATACGGAGGCGTACTTCTTTGAAAATTCGTATATTAATTTTGGAAGGAGCAATTGCAGTTTATGTAGCAGCAATAAAAACATATATACAAGCATACCTATCAACAGCGAAGGAAAAGCAATGTTTTTCAATTATGGCGAAATTATAATAAAGAACGACCTCTTGCCTATACTAAATTATATACGCCACTTAATTATAGTATAGGTTAGTAATTCAACAGATAGCATGGCACTGGAACATTGTAGAGAGTTGTTCAATGGCTCATTTTGAAGGAAATTAATGGGGTTAAAAACCTTTTGTAATTAAAACAAATTATTTTTATTACATTAAGAAATTTTAATTATGTTCCTTAAGAAATCATCATGAGTAAAAATTTCCCATACGGAAACTGAACTCAAGCCTACTGAGTGAGAGCTATCCAAACCTCTAGATCATATTGGATATATTAAAATATCCGATTAATGAAGTTTATGTTAAAGAACAAATTATAAACCTAGTTAGCTGCCTGATTATTTGAGGATCGTCTCTTACTATTCCAAAGAAGAAAAAGCCGTAGGCTTTTTCCTGTTTGTAATCCGGGTTGCAGCGGTAGCTAGCAACCTAGTAAGAGACGATCACGTCCAATGTTAAGAAATATAAAAACCCATAGTTCCTAAAAAAGGAGTCAGATCAAAACAAAAAGTACACCATTAGAACCGCCTTGTCCGAAACCCCTGTATAGGAAACTTTCTGTCCCTTGGCTTGAACAGCAAGGGAAATATATTGGCTTGAAAATCAAGAAAAGTGGCAGCTACTACAACATTCTTCCTAAACGGGATATTTTTTTCTTTTTTCTTTTTTTCTTTGTTTCCAGAGATAGCTTGGCACTGGAACATCGTAGAGGGTTGTTCAATAGCTCATTTTAAAGGAAATTAATTGGGTTAAAAACTTTTTGTAACTAAAATAAATTATTTCTAAAAGAGAATAAATTTTTCCACCAAAAACTGCATTTTCGATGTCTTTTCACACTGCAGTCTTTCAAACATAATCGTATACCAGCGGTAAGATTTGAACCCATGCCTCCGAAGAGACTGGTGGCTAACACCAGTGCCTTGGACCACTCGGCCAGCTTGCCTCTCATAAATAATATATATGTGAATCCGGGTTGCAGCAGTAGCTAGCAATCTAGTAAGAGATTGCTAAGAAATATAACAAAACTCCTAAAAATAGAGTCAGATCAAAACAAAAGTACATCATTAGAATTACCTTGTCTGAAACCCTACTAGATAAATATTGAATGTCGTCATAGTTTTATATTAGAGCTATGACGTGAATAGAAAAACACGAAATTATATTGTTGTTTCTGAAGACGTCATGAAATAATATCATTGCGCTATGACGTCAATAAAATCATTACGCTGTGACGTCATAATTACTATATAAGAAGCGTCAGAACTGTAAATGTTCACATTCATAATTACATAATGGTTTCAATCAAGCAAGCTGCACGCAAATTGAAAAAACAGTACTACACAAACAACAGAGATAGTATCTTGAAAAGAAAAAAGCAAAGGTATTCAACCGACCAGGCGTATCGAGAAGTAATCAAACAAAACAGCAAGATGTGTTATCACAATGATGAAGATTATAGACATGCAAAAATTGAGACAGCCAAACAAAAGATCAAGGAACGGTATGGTAATGATGAAGATTACAGAGAAGCAACAATTGAGCAGGCTAGACAAAAGAGCAAGGAACGGTATGATAATGATGAATATTACAGAGAAGCAAGAATTGAGCAGGCTAGACATAAGATCAAGGAGCGTTATCATAATGATAAACTTTATAGAGAAGCAACAATTGAGAAGGCTAGACAAAAGAGCAAGGAACGGTATGATAATGATGAAGATTACCGAAACAAACATATGAAAAAAGTTGCTACCAGAATAATGGGTAGAAACTGGGGTGACAAAAGTTATAGTAAAGAACGACCCTTAACCCATGTTAATTGATCCGGGTTGCTGTTACATTAAAGAACGATCATTGAAATAACAAACCATTGCATACATTGGACTTAATTATAATTCAACAGATGGCACTGGAACATTGTAGAGAGTTGTTCAATGGTTATAATAAAGAACGACCTTTTGCCTATACTAAATTTTATACGCCACTTAAATATAGTATAGGTTAGTAATTCAACAGATAGCGTGGCACTGGAACATCGTAGAGAGTTGTTCAATGGTTCATTTTAAAGGAAATTACTACTTAAGAACGACAAAGATGTAAATTCTCTCATTCTTGATTAGATGCAACCCGGATAATGGTTAGATCGAAGCAAGCTATACGCAAGTTGAAAAAACACTACTACACAAACAACAGAGATAGTATCTTGAAAAGAAAAAAGCAAAGGTATTCAACCGACCAGGCGTATCGAGAAGTAATAAAACAAAACAGCAAGATGTGTTATCACAATGATGAAGATTATAGACATGCAAAAATTGAGACAGCCAAACAAAAGTTCAAGGAGCGTTATCAAAATGATGAAGATTACAGAGAAGCAAGAATTGAGCAGGCTAGACAAAAGATCAAGGAGCGTTATCACAATGATAAACTTTATAGAGAAGCAACAATTGAGCAGGCTAGACAAAAGAGCAAGGAACGGTATGATAATGATGAAGATTACCGAAACAAACAATGTGTACCGCATCAAATATAAGAAAAACCAAAAGCAAAGGTATTCAACCGTCCAGGTGTATCGAGAAGTAAAAATTGAGACAGCCAAACAAAAGATCAAGGAGCGTTATCAAAATGATGAAAATTACAGAGAAGCAAGAATTGAGCAGGCTAGACAAAAGATCAAGGAGCGTTATCACAATGATAAACTTTATAGAGAAGCAACAATTGAGCAGGCTAGACAAAAGAGCAAGGAACGGTATGATAATGATGAAGATTACCGAAACAAACATAAGAAAAAAGTTGCTACCAGAATAATGGGTAGATACTGGGGTGACAAAAGCTATAATGAAAAAATTAAATTCTCTGCGAGGTTGTACCGAAGAACGCATAAGGACAAAGGGAAAAATTACATTCAGAAATACAAGAAGATGGCAAAAATGCAGGCTGATCTTTGTAAATTGAGAAACATTTTACGCATGTTTTATCGGGATCACGAAAAGTATTCAAAATTACAGATTAAAATTCTCTTTGAAAGAGCGGATGCTGTTGAAAAGTCGGCTAGAAATTCTTTGGCAAAGCTTCATAGTAATATCCAAAAGAAATGTTGTCAGTTTAACGAAAAGCTTCCAAGGTTTGGATTGGCAACTGCGGAACAGTTTATAGATGCAATGGAAAATGTTCGACAACACAGTGAATATACGGAGGCGTACTTCTTAGAAAATTCGTATATTAATTTTGGAAGGAGCAATTGCAGTTTATGTAGCAGCAATAAAAATATATATACAAGCATACCTATCAACAGCGAAGGAAAAGCAATGTTTTTCAATTATTTACAATAAAGAATCACCTCTAGCCCATACGCACTGAAATGCTGAGTCACTATATGACATATCATGGTTGCAGCGGTATCCGGGTTGCAGCGGTAGCTTGTGATAGTTAAGAACGACCTCTTGCCCTTAGTTACCTACTATGTCATGTCAAATTAGCTAATTAATTTCATCTAATTTTGTTTAAAAATAATTCCCACACCGGGATTTGAACCCAAGAAAATTAATTGAAAGCCAACTACCCTAAACCACTAAACCATATGAGATATATATAGAAAGCTAATTAATTGTTTTATGATCTCTTATAGCATAAATTTCATCGGATATAGCTGAAACCTAGTAAAGAACAAACCACGGCACATAGTAACTATTTCCGGGTTGCAGCGGTAGCTAGCAACCTAGTAAGAGACGATCACGTCCAATGTTAAGAAATATAAAACCCATAGTTCCTAAAAAAGGAGTCAGATCAAAACAAAAAGTACACCATTAGAACCGCCTTGTCCGAAACCCCTGTAAAGGAAACTTTCTGTCCCTTGGCTTGAACAGCAAGGGAAATATATTGGCTTGAAAATCAAGAAAAGTGGCAGCTATTACAATATTCTGCCTAAACGGGATATTTTTTTCTTTTTTTCTCTTTTCTTTGTTTCCACAGATAGCTTGGCACTGGAACATCGTAGAGAGTTGTTCAATAGCTCATTTTAAAGGAAATTAATTGGGTTAAAAATCTATAGTAACTAAAATAAATTATTTCTAAAAGAGAATAAATTTTTCCACCAAAAACTGCATTTTCGATGTCTTTTCACACTGCAGTCTTTCAAACATAATCGTATACCAGCGGTAAGATTTGAACCCACGCCTCCGAAGAGACTGGTGGCTAACACCAGTGCCTTGGACCACTCGGCCAGGCTGCTTCTTATAATTTGGGTTGCAGCAGTAGCTAGCAACCTAGCAAGAGACGATCAGTCCCATGCTAAGAAATATAAAAACCCAAAACTCCTAAAAATAGAGTCAGATCAAAACAAAAGTACATCATTAGAACTACCTTGTCTGAAACCCTACTAGATAAATAATGAATGTCATCATAGTTTTTTATATTAGAGCTATGACGTGAATAGAAAAACACGAAAATATATTGTTGTTTCTGAAGACGTCATGAAATAATATCATTGCGCCATGACGTCAATAAAATCATTACGCCGTGACGTCATAATTACTACTTAAGAACGACAAAGATGTAAATGTTCTCATTCTTGATTAGATAATGGTTAGATCGAAGCAAGCTATACGCAAGTTGAAAAAACAGTACTACACAAACAACAGAGATAGTATCTTGAAAAGAAAAAAGCAAAGGTATTCAACCGACCAGGTGTATTGAGAAGTAATCAAACAAAACAGCAAGATGTGTTATCTCAATGATGAAGATTATAGACATGCAAAAATTGAGACAGCCAAACAAAAGTTCAAGGAGAGTTATCACAATGATGAAGATTACCGCATCAAATATAAGAAAAACCAAAAGCAAAGGTATTCAACCGTCCAGGTGTATCGAGAAGTAAAAATTGAGACAGCCAAACAAAAGATCAAGGAGCGTTATCAAAATGATAAACTTTATAGAGAAGCAACAATTGAGCAGGCTAGACAAAAGAGCAAGGAACGGTATGATAATGATGAAGATTACCGAAACTAACATAAGAAAAAAGTTGCTACCAGAATAATGGGTAGATACTGGGGTGACAAAAGCTATAATGAAAAAATTAAATTCTCTGCGAGGTTGTACCGAAGAACGCATAAGGACAAAGGGAAAAATTACATTCAGAAATACAAGAAGATGGCAAAAATGCAGGCTGATCTTTGTAAATTGAGAAATATTTTACGCATGTTTTACCGGGATCACGAAAAGTATTCAAAATTACAGATTAAAATTCTCTTTGAAAGAGCGGATGCTGTTGAAAAGTCGGCTAGAAATTCTTTGGCAAAGCTTCATAGTAATATCCAAAAGAAATGTTGTCAGTTTAACGAAAAGCTTCCAAGGTATGGACTGGCAACTGCGGAACAGTTTATAGATGCAAAGGAAAATGTTCGACAACACAGTGAATATACAGAGGCGTACATCTTAGAAAATTCGTATATTAATTTTGGAAGGAGCAATTGCAGTTTATGTAGCAGCAATAAAAATATATATACAAGCATACCGATCAACAGCGAAGGAAAAGCAATGTTTTTCAATTATGGCGAAAACGAGCCTGTTAGGGTTATTAGTATGTGTGTTTGTAAGACTAATGATTTAGAACAAATTCCTGGAACACCGACTCAAGAAAAGAGTATTTCTAACTGTGTTTTAAACAGTTCTTTTAGTTCTACTGAATATTTGGCAAAAAATTCTCTGTGTAGTAGAACAAACTGTCCTGAAAAGTACGAGACAACTATTGAAAAATGCTCTGAATCTAGATCTGACAAGGAAATTATGATGGCTGAAGTCACCTATAACAATCTGAGTAAACATTCAAAACCAAAAATTGGGCAGCATGTTACTTGGCAATGTCACCCTGATATCTGCAAGCTCTATCTGACGGATATTGAATTATGTCAAATTCTTTTTGATATCCTTGAAAATAATATAGCATTAAAATTTTCAACTGACAGAGTGGTTAATTTCTACCTTGGCGGCTTGGATTATTGTGAAATCAATTACAGGGACACAAGAAAGCATGGGCATTCGTTATACTGTAGCCCAAATGAGGGATGTCAGAGCTATTTGCGTTCTCTAAGGGCACTAGCTCCACATTTTCCTGTCTTGAACTGTTTCATTAATAGCGTATATAAGGCAGTATCAAAATGTAAGATTATACAACATATTAATCTACTAAAAGTCGAGGGCTCGTACAAGGAACTAAGTCATTATATAGAAGAAGTGTCAAGTAGACTCTGTCGTAATAATAGTCAAGACTTCATCTACGGTGATAGCAATATTAGAGTTTCTGTGGGATGAAAATACAATAATAAAATTATTTGGTGAGAGCCTTGATAAGGTAGCTAACATCAGGGATGTATACCCACAATGCATTGTGACAGTTGTGAGCAGATAAAGACAAAATACCAATTGAAGAGTCTAAGATCCCTTTCAAATAAGAAAGGTTTTGATGTAATGATGGCCACGATTTTAGAACACCTACACCAGGACATACCCAAAGATGACAGAGAACAACTAATTCAATGTACAGGTTGGAAAGAGGGTGTCATAGATTCATTCTCTGTCTGTCATTACTGTGCTGGGAAAATATTGAAAAGTCAGGAGAATGTCCGATCAGTATTAAATAACCTTCATATAGACTGTACACCGGAATGTATAAAGTGTTTAAATAATTTTGAAATGGCAATGATTCGATTTGTAATGCCTTGTCTTACGATCGTCAGATTAGGGCAAGTAACTGCATTGAAGAGACCTAGAACAGAACTTGTTGACGCTCTTAAGGGGAAAATAGTATATCTACCTGTTGATGTGCAAGCAAATGCAGATATTATAATAAAGAACGAATATTTTACCGATTATCTACTAATAACCATATATGACGTAATAAGTGACAAGGAACGGTATGATAATGATGATCCGGGTTGCAGCGGTAGCTAGCAACCTAGTTTATAGTAAAGAACGACCTCTAACCCATGTTAATTGATCCGGGTTGCTGTTACATTAAATCCGGGTTGCAGCGGTAGCTAGCAACCTAGTAAGAGACGATCACGTCCAATGTTAAGAAATATAAAAACCCATAGTTCCTAAAAAAGGAGTCAGATCAAAACAAAAAGTACACCATTAGAACCGCCTTGTCCGAAACCCCTGTGTAGGAAACTTTCTGTCCCTTGGCTTGAACAGCAAAGGAAATATATTGGCTTGAAAATCAAGAAAAGTGGCAGCTATTACAACATTCTGCCTAAACGGGATATTTTTTTCTCTTTTCTTTTGTATCCAGAGATAGCTCGGCACTGGAACATCGTAGAGGGTTGTTCAATAGCTCATTTTAAAGGAAATTAATTGGGTTAAAAATCTATAGTAACTAAAATAAATTATTTCTAAAAGAGAATAAATTTTTTTCACCAAAAACTGCATTTTCAATGTCTTTTCACACTGCAGTCTTTCAAACATAATCGCATACCAGCGGAAAGATTTGAACCCACGCCTCCGAAGAGACTGGTGGCTAACACCAGAGCCTTGGACCACTCGGCCAGGCTGCCTCTCATAAATAAATATATATGTGAATTTGGGTTGCAGCAGTAGCTAGCAACCTAGTAAGAGACGATCAGTCCAATGCTAAGAAATATAAAAACCCAAAACTCCTAAAAATAGAGTCAGATCAAAACAAAAGTATATCATTAGAACTACCTTGTCTGAAACCCTACTAGATAAATAATGAATGTCATCATAGTTTTATATTAGAGCTATGACGTGAATAGAAAAACACGAAAATATATTGTTGTTTCTGAAGACGTCATGAAATAATATCATTGCGCCATGACGTCAATAAAATCATTACGCCGTGACGTCATAATCCGGGTTGCAGCGGTAGCTAGCAATCTAGTAAGAGACGATCACGTCCAATGTTAAAAAATATAAAACCCCCCAGTTCATAAAAAAAAGAGTCAGATCAAAACAAAAAGTACACCATTAGAACCGCCTTGTCCGAATCCTCTATAAAGGAAACTTACCGCCCTTTGGCTTGAATAACAAAGAAAATATATTGGCTTGAGAATCAAGAAAATTGACTTTTACCACGTTATTCTCCACAAACGGGATATTTTTTTCTTTCCACTTGATTTTTCTCCTCAGCTAGCTGGGCACTGGAAAATCATAGAGAGCTGTATAATAGCTCATTTTAAAGGAAATTGCAACATCTAGTGCCTTTTGTAATTAAAAATAAAATACTTTTTAAAGTAGAATCAATTTTGTCAAAAAAATTGCATTTTT
This sequence comes from Artemia sinica, assembly GCA_027921565.1. Taxonomy (NCBI): domain Eukaryota; kingdom Metazoa; phylum Arthropoda; class Branchiopoda; order Anostraca; family Artemiidae; genus Artemia; species Artemia sinica. Next base: position 163,877 of record JAPEVW010000043.1, read on the forward strand.
GATGTATTTTCATACTGCAGTCTTTTCAAAGATATTTGAATTTTGAAGTCCGGGTTGCAGCGGTAGCTAGCATCCAATGTTATCCGGGTTGCTGCGGTAGCTAGCAACCTAGTAAGAGACGATCACCTCCAATGTTAATAAATATAAAACCCCCCAACTCCTAAAAAAAGAGTCAGATCAAAACAAAAAGTACACCATTAGAACCGCCTTGTCCGAATCCTCTATAAAGGAAACTTACCGCCCTTTGGCTTGAATAACAAAGAAAATATATTGGCTTGAAAATCAAGAAAATTGACTTTTACCACGTTATTCTCCACAAACGGGATATTTTTTTCTTTCTTTTCCACAGATAGCTTGGCACTGGAACATCGTAGAGAGTTGTTCAATGGCTCATTTTAAAGGAAATCTCTAGATCTAGCGCTATTTGTACTTAATTTTTTTTTTAATTAATTTTTTTTACGAAAAACTTAATTTTTTATATACAATATTAAACAATGACGTCATAGTCTTTGGATGTAGTTAGTACATAAAGTCTGGATCATCGAATTAAAGCTGAAACTAAGTAAAGAACAATTATGCCTCCATATATTCACAGTGATCTATAAAATTTCCCATTACATCTATAAACTGTTCCACAGTTGCCGGTTCATACCTTGGAAGCTTTTCACTAAACATGCAACATTTCTTTTGGATATTACTATGAAGTTTTGCGAAAGCATCTCTAGCTGACTTTTCAACAAAATCCATTCTTTCAGAGATAATTTTAATCTTTAATTTTGAATATTTTTCGTAATCCCGGTAAAAAATTCGTAAAATTTTTCTAAATTTACTAAGATCAGTCAGCATTGTTGCCATGTTTTTGGACTTCTGAATATAATTTTTAATTTTGCCCTTATGCGTTCTTTGCAGCTTGTGTAAACTGCAAAATATCCATGGTATCCGAGCAATAGTTTGAATATTTCAATTCAAGCTAGAAAAATACCTGAAAATGTTAAAATTAGTTTTATTTTTAGTTAGGTTCTAACTACCCGATGTGGAATTTACTATGTATTTTCAGACCAAAAAATTCAATTTTTTAATATATTTCATTTTTCAGTTTAGAATCGCTAAAGTTATTATGTAAACTGCAAAAATATTTATGATATATGAGCAATAATTTTAATCTTTTAATTCAAACTATACCTGAAAATTTAAAAATTAGTTTAATTTTTTGTTAGATTATGGGTACATGATACGAGTCTTAAAAAGTTTCAATTAGATGAGAATATTATTTCTTGTTTTGTAATAAGATGCGTTCTAATAGAGTTATACATAATTTAAAAAAACATTACTATACAAAAAACAGAGACAACATCTTGAAAAGAGAAAAGCAAAGGTATTCAACCGACAAGGCGTATCGAGATGCGAAAATTGAGAGAGCCAAACAAAAGAGTAAGGAACGGTATGATAACGATAAAGATTACCGAAACAAACATAAGAAAAAAGTTGCTACCAGAATAATGGGTAGATACTGGGGTGACAAAAGCTATAATGAAAAAATTAAATTCTCTGCGAGGTTGCACCGAAGAACGCATAAGGACAAAGGGAAAAATTACATTCAGAAATACAAGAAGATGGCAAAAATGAAGGCTGATCTTTGTAAATTGAGAAACATTTTACGCATGTTTTATCGGGATCATGAAAAGTATTCAAAATTACAGATTAAAATTCTCTTTGAAAGAGCGGATGCTGTTGAAAAGTCGGCTAGAAATTCTTTGGCAAAGCTTCATAGTAATATCCAAAAGAAATGTTGTCAGTTTAACGAAAAGCTTCCAAGGTATGGATTGGCAACTGCGGAACAGTTTATAGATGCAATGGAAAATGTTCGACAACACAGTGAATATACGGAGGCGTACTTCTTAGAAAATTCGTATATTAATTTTGGAAGGAGCAATTGCAGTTTATGTAGCAGCAATAAAAATATATATACAAGCATACCTATCAACAGCGAAGGAAAAGCAATGTTTTTCAATTATGGCGAAAACGAGCCTGTTAGGGTTATTAGTAAATGTGTTTGTAAGACTAATGATTTAGAACAAATTCCTGGAACACTGACTCAAGAAAAAAGCATTTCTAACTGTGTTTTAAACAGTTCGTTTAGTTCTACTGAATATTTGGCAAACAATTCTCTGTATAGTAGAACAAACTGTCCTGAAAAGTACGAGACAACTATTGAAAAATGCTCTAGAACTAGATCTGACAAGGAAATTATGATGGCTGAAGTCACCTATAACAATCTGAGTAAACATTCAAAACCAAAAATGGGGCAGCAGGTTACTTAGCAATGTCACCCTGATATCTGCAAGCTGTATCCGACGGATATTGAATTATGTCAAATTCTTTTTGATATCCTTGAAAATAATATAGCATTAAAATTTTCAACTGACAAAGCGGTTAATTTCTACCTTGGCGGCTTGGATTATTGTGAAATCAATTGCAGGGACACAAGAAAGCATGGGCATTCGTTATACTGTAGCCCAAATGAGGGATGTCAGAGCTATTTGCGTTCTCTAAGGGCACTAGCTCCACATTTTCCTGTCTTGAACTGTTTCATTAATAGCGTATATAAGGCAGTATCAAAATGTAAGATTATACAACATATTAATCTACTAAAAGTCGAGGGTTCGTACAAGGAACTAAGTCATTACATAGAAGAAGTGTCAAGTAGACTCTGTCGTAATAATAGTCAAGACTTCATTTACGGTGATAGCAATATTAGAGTTTCTGTGGATGAAAATACAATAATAAAACTATTTGGTGAGAGCCTTGATTACAGTAAAGAACGACCTCTTGCCTATTAAAGTAAAGAACGAATACTAAAGCCTATAATAACTGAATATTACTTGGATCCGGGTTGCAGCGGTAGCTAGCAACCTAGTAAGAGACGATCACGTCCAATGTTAAGAAATATAAAAACCCATAGTTCCTAACAGAGGAGTCAGATCAAAACGAAAAGTATACCATTAGAACCGCCTTGTCCGAAACCCCTGTATAGGAAACTTTCTGTCCCTTGGCTTGAACAGCAAGGGAAATATATTGGCTTGAAAATCAAGAAAAGTGGCAGCTACTACAACATTCTGCCTAAACGGGATATTTTTTTCTTTGTTTTTCTTTTTTTCTTTCCACAGATAGCTTGGCACTGGAACATCGTAGAGGGTTGTTCAATAGCTCATTTTAAAGGAAATTAATTGGGTTAAAATCTATAGTAACTAAAATAAATTATTTCTAAAAGAGAATAAATTTTTCCACCAAAAACTACATTTTTGTTACATTAAGGGACGATCATTGCAATAACAAACCATTGCAGACTTTGGACTTAGTTAGCTGCTTGATTGTTTGAGGTTCGTCTCTTACTATTTCAAAGAAGAAAAAGCCGTAGGCTTTTTCCTGTTTGTAATCATATAGCATGGAATCTGGGTTGCAGCGGTAGCTAGCAACCTAGTAAGAGACGATCAGTCGAATGTTAATAAATCCGGGTTGCAGCGGTAGCTAGCATCCGGGTTGCAGCGGTAGCTAGCAACCTAGTAAGAGACGATCACGTCCAATGTTAGGAAATATAAAAACTCAGAGTTCTTAAAAAGGAGTCAGATCAAATTCAAAAGAACACCATTAGAACCGCCTTGCCCGAAACCCCTGTAGAGTAAACTTTCTGTCCCTTGGCTTGAACATTAAGGGAAATATATTGGCTTGAAAATCAAGAAAAGTGGCAGCTACTACAACATTCTGCCTAAACGGGATATTTTTTTTTCTTTTTTTCTTTTGTTTATAATAAAGAACGACCTCTTGTCTATACTAAATTTTATACGCTGCTTAATTATAGCATAGGTTAGTAATTCCACAGATAGCTTGGTACTGGAACATCGTAGAGAGTTGTTTAATCCGGGTTGCAGCGGTAGCTAGCAACCTAGTAAGAGACGATCACGTCCAATGTTAAGAAATATAAAACCCTTATTTCCTAAAAAAAGGAGTCAGATCGAAAGAAAAAGTACAACATTAGAACCACCTTGTCCGAAACCCCTGTATAAGAAACTTTCTGTCCCTTGGCTTGAACAGCAAGGGAAATATATTGGCATGAAAATCAAGAAAATTGACTTTAACCACGTTATTCTCCACAAACGGCATATTTTTTTCTTTCTTAATAATAAAGATCGAACTCTTCCTTATACTAACTTGCATACGCAACTTCACTATAGTTAAGATTACAGTATTTATATTATGCATCATTATAAATTATAAAAGGTTCAAATGTTCGAAGATTATAGAGTTAAAAATTTCCCCACCCCGGGAATCGAACCCGAGCCTGTTAAGTGAATTACAGTAAAGACCGATCTCTCGCCCATATTAACTGAGATATGGTGGTTCCAGGGGTAGCTGCAAGATATCTAGATTGTAGCGGTATCCGGGTTGCAGCGGTAGCTAGCAACCTAGTAAGAGACGATCAGTCCAATGCTAATTATGATAAAGAACAAATTATAAACTTAGTTAGCTGTTTGATTCTTTGAGGATCGTTTCTTACTATTCCAAAGAAGAAAAAACCGTAGGCTTTTTCTTGTTTGTAATCCGTGTTGCTTATAATAAGGAACAAACTCTTGCCTATTCTATCCTGTATTGGTAACTTAACTACAGAATATGCTTGTATATCCGGGTTGCAGCGGTAGCTAGCAACCTAGTAAGAGACGATCACGTCCAATGTTAAGAAATATAAAAACCCATAGTTCCTAACAAAGGAGTCAGATCAAAACAAAAAGTACACCATTAGAACCGCCTTGTCCGAAACCCCTGAATAGGAAACTTTCTGTCTCTTGGCTTGAACGGCAAGGGAAATATATTGGCTTGAAAATCAAGAGAAGTGGAAGCTACTACAACATTCTGCCTAAACAGGATATTTTTTTTCTTCTTTTTTCTTTCTTTTCCACAGATAGCTTGGCACTGGAACATCGTAGAGGGTTGTTCAATAGCTCATTTTAAATGAAATTAATTGGGTTAAAAATCTATAGTAACTAAAATAAATTATTTCTATAAGAGAATAAATTTTTCCACCAAAAACTGCATTTTTGATGTCTTTTCACACTGCATACAGTAAAGAACGATCACTCGCTAATAGTAACTGATATACGGTTGCTCCAGGGGTAGCTACAAGTACATAAAAGGATCGATATGGTTCATCGTAAATGCAGAATATGTAAGTTTCATCAGATATAATTTCATGATCAAGATTGATCAATGACGTCATTATCATAGGTATTACCCAGATTGTCTCTTACTATTCCAATTAAGAAAAAGCCATTGGCTTTTTCCTGTTTGTAATTTCACAGTATCTCGATGTATCCGAGTTGCAGCGGTAGCTAGCATCCGGGTTGCGGCGGTAGCTAGCAACCTAGTAAGAGACGATCACGTCCAACGTAAAGAATTATAAAAACCTATAGTTTCTAACAAAGGAGTCAGATCATTTCATTAAAAGACGATCACTGAAATAACAAACCATTGCATACATTGAACTTAGTTAGCTACTTTATTGCTTGAGGTTCGTCTCTTACTATTTAAAAGAAGAAAAAGCTGTAGGCCTTTTCTTGTTTGTATTTATAGTTAAAAACTAACTCAAGTCCAAAGAAACTGAACACTCTGGTTCATTCATATTATCTTCATTATTTTAGCTAGAATGTAAATAAACAAGTTTCTTTTTTAAATTTTAAATTGAAAAGATAGTAATTTTAATTCAACATATTAAAAGTTCTCCCCGACGCGGAATCGAACCCCATTCTACCACGTAACAAGTGGGCATACTTACCATTAGACTATCGAAGACTTATAAAATAAAAGTTACATATAAGATATGATAATAATTTTTTTTATCCGGGTTACATAAAGGCTCGATCATCGAATTTTTATATTAAAGAATGAACTTTAGTCCATATCCGGGTTGCAGCGGTAGCTAGCAACCTAGTAAGAGACGATCACGTCCAATGTTAAGAAATATAAAAACCCCTAACTCCTAGAAAAATAGTCTGATCAAAACAAAAAGTGCACCATTAGAACCGCTTTGTCCGAAACCCCTACATAGGAAATTTACCACCCTTTGGCTTGAATAACAAAGAAAATATATTGGCTTGAAAATCAAGAAAATTGACTTTAACCACGTTATTCTGCACAAACGGGATATTTTTTCTTTCCTTTGTTTCCAGAGATAGCTTGGCACTGGAACATCGTAGAGAGTTGTTCAATGGCTCATTTTAAAGGAAATCTCCAGATCTAGCGCCTTTTGCACTTAATTTTTTTTATTAATTATTTTTCACGAAAAACTTAATTTTGTATATACAATATTGATCAATGACGTCATAGTCGTTGGATGTAGTACATAAAGGCTCGATCATTGAACTTAAGCTGAAACTAAGTAAAGGACAATAATGACTCCAGATATTCACAGTGATGTATAAGATTTCCCATTACATCTGTAAACTGTTCCACAGTTGCCGGTCCATACCTTGGAAGCTTTTCACTAAACGTGCAACATTTCTTTTGGATATTACTATGAAGTTTTGCGAAAGCATCTCTAGCTGACTTTTCAACAAAATCTTTTCTTTCAGAGATAATTTTAAGCTTTAATTTTGAATATTTTTCGTAATCCCGGTAAAACATTCGTAAAATTTTTCTCAGTTTACAAAGATCAGCCTGTGTGTTCTTTGCAGCTTGTGTAGACTGCAAAAATATCCATGGTATCCGAGCAATAGTTTGAATATTTCAATTCAAGCTGGAAAAATACCTTGAAATGTTAAAATTAGTTTTATTTTTGGTTAGGTTCTAACTACCCGATGTGGGATTGACTATGTAGTTTCAGACCAAAAAATTCAATTTTTTAATATATTTTATTTTTCAGTTTAAAATCGCTGAAGTTATCATGTAAACTGCAAAAATATTTATAATATCTGAGCAATAATTTTAATCTTTTCATTCAAACTAAAAAAATACCTGAAAATTTAAAAATTAGTTTTACTTTTTGTTAGGTTATGGATACTCGATACGAGTCATAAGAAGTGTTAATTAGATGAAAATATTATTTCGTGTTTTGTAATAAGATGCCTTCTAAGTGAGTTATTATACGTAATTTAAAAAAAAGTACTATACAAAAAACAGAGACAACATCTTGGAAAAAAAAGCAAAGGTATTCAACTGAAAAGGCGTATCGAGAAGCGAAAATTGATAGTGACAAAAAGCGTTATTATAATGATGAAATTTATAGACATGCGAAAATTTAGACAGCCAAACAAAAGAGTAAGGAACGGTATGATAATGATGAAGATTACAGAGAAGCAACAATTGAGCAGGCTGCACAAAAGAGCAAGGAACAGTATGATAATAATAAAATTATCGAAACAAACATAAGAAAAAAAATTGCTACTAGAATAATGGGTAGATACTGGGGTGACAAAAGCTATAATGAAAAAATTAAATTCTCTGCGAGGTTGTACCGAAGAACGCATAAGGACAAAGGGAAAAATTACATTCAGAGATACAAGAAGATGGCAAAAATGCAGGCTGATCTTCGTAAATTGAGAAACATTTTACGCGTTTTACCAGGATCACGAAAAGTATTCAAAATTACAGATTAAAATTCTCTTTGAAAGAGTGGATGCTGTTTAAAAGTCAGCTAGAAATGCTTTGGCAAAGCTTCCTAGTAATATCCAAAAGAAATGTTGTCAGTTTAATGAAAAGCTTCCAAGGTATGGATTGGCAACTGCGGAACAGTTTATAGATGCAATGGAAAATGTTCGACAACACAATGAATATACGGAGCCGTACTTCTTAGAAAATTCGTATATTAATTTTGGAAGGAGCAATTGCTGTTTATGTAGCAGCAATAAAAATATATATACAAGCATACCTATCAACAGTGAAGGAAAAGCAATGTTTTTCAATCATGGCAAAGACGAGCCTGTTAGGGTTATTAGTATATGTGTTTGTAAGACTAATGATTTATAACAAATTCCTGGAACACCGACTCAAGAAAAAAGTATTTCTAACTGTGTTTTAAACAGTTCTTTTAGTTCTACTGAATATTTGGCAAAAAATGCTCTGTGTAGTAGAACAAACTGTCCTGGAAAGTACGAGACAACTTTTGAAAAATGCTCTGAAACTAGATCTGACGAGGAAATTATGATGGCTGAAGTCACCTATAACAATCTGAGTAAACATTCAAAACCGAAACTTGGGCAGCAGGTTACTTGGCAATGTCACCCTGATATCTGCAAGCTCTATCCGACGGATATTGAACTATGTCATATTCTTTTTCATATCCTTGAAAATAATATAGCATTAAAATTTTCAACTGAGAAATTGGTTAATTTCTACCTTGGCGAATTGGATTATTGTGAAATCAATTACAGGGACGCAAGAAAGCATGGGCATTCATTTTACTGTAACCCAATGAGGGATTTCAGAGCTATGTGCGTTCTCTAACGGCACTAGCTCCACATTTTCCTGTCTGGACCTGCTTCATTAATAGCGTATATAAGGCAGTATAAAAAGCTAAGATTATGTAACATATTAATCTACTAAAATTCGAGGGCTCGAACAAGGAATTAAGTTATTATTTAGAAGTAATGTCAAGCAGACTCTGTCGTAAAAGTCAAGACGTCATCTACGGTGATAGCAATATTAGAGTTTCTGTGGATGAAAATACAATAATAAAATTATTTGGTGAGAGCCTTGATAAGGTAGCTAACATCAGGGATGTATACCCCACACTGCATTGTGACAGTTGCGAGCAGATAAAGACAAATCTGGGTTGCAGCGGTAGCTAGCAACCCGGAGAAAATATATTGGCTTGAATCCGGGTTGCAGCGGTAGCTAGCAACCTAGTAAGAGACGATCACGTCCAATGTTAAGAAATATAAAAACCCATAGCTCCTAAAAAAGGAGTAGCTCCTAAAAAAAAAGAAAAAGCCGTAGGCTTTTTCCTGTTTGTAATCTGGGTTGCAGCGGTAGCTAGCTACCTAGTAAGAGACGATCACGTCCAATGTTAAGAAATATAATAACCCATAGTTCCTAAAAAGGGAGTCAGATCAAAACAAAAAGTAAACCATTAGAACCGCCTTGTCCAAAACCCCTGTATAGTAAACTTTCTGTCCCTTGGCTTGAACAGCAAGGGAAATATATTTGCTTGAAAATCAAGAAAAGTGGCAGCTACTACAATTTTCTGCCTAAACGAGATATTTTTTTCTTTGTATCCAGAGGTAGCTTGGCACTGGAACATCGTAGATAGTTGTTCAATGGCTCATTTTAAAGGAAATTAATTAGGTTAAAAATCTATAGTAACTAAAATAAATTATTTCTAAAAGAGAATAAATTTTTCCGCCAAAAACTGCATTTTTAATGTCTTTTCACTCTGCAGTCTTTCAAACATAATCGTAAACCAGCGGTAAGATTTGAACCCACGCCTCCGAAGAGACTGGTGGCTAACACCAGTGCCTTGGACCACTCGGCCAGGCTGCCTCTCATAAATAAATATATATGTGAATTTGGGTTGCAGCAGTAGCTAGCAACCTAGTAAAAGATGATCAGTCCAATGCTAAGAAATATAAAAACCAAAAACTCCTAAAAGTAGAGTCAGATCAAAACAAAAGTACATCATTAGATCTACCTTGCCTGAAACCCTACTAGATAAATAATGAATGTCATCATAGTTTTATATTAGAGCTATAACGTGAATAGAAAAACACGAAATTATATTGTTGTTTCTGAAGACGTCATGAAATAATACCATTGCGCCATGACGTCATGAAATGAAATCATTACGCCGTGACGTCATAATTATAATATAAGAAACGTCAAATCTGTAAATGGTCTCATTCATGAATAAATAATGGTTAGATCAAAGCAAGCTACACGCAAGTTAAAAAAAAACAGTATTAAATTAAAAAACGACACCTAGCCCATGTTAACTGTGACATAAATAGGGATTATGTAATCTCCATAGGTATCATGGCTGTAGAGATGGCTGAAACCTAGTAAAGAGCAGTACATAAAAGATCGATGTCAGTCAAGAGAATCTATTGTAGTGCTAATTAATATAAGTTTTATTTAGCTACAGTAATTCGGGTTAAAGCGGTAGCTAGCAACCTAGTAAGAGACGATCACGTCCAATGTTAAGAAATATAAATCCGGGTTGCAGCGGTAGCTAGCAACCTAGTAAGAGACGATCAGGTCCAATGTTAAGAAATATGAAAACCCATAGTTCCTAAAAAAGGAGCCAGATCAAAACAAAAAGTACACCATTAGAACCGCCTTGTCCGAAACCCCTGTATAGGAAACTTTCTGTCCCTTGGCTTGAACAGCAAGGGAAATATATTGGCTTGAAAATTATAATAAAGAACGACCTCTTGCCTATACTAAATTTTATGCGCCACTTAATTATAGTTTAGGTTAGTAATTCAACAGATAGCATGGCATTGGAATATTGTAGAGAGTTGTTCAATGGCTCATTTTAAAGGAAATTAATGGGGTTAAAAACCTTTTGTAAATAAAACAAATTATTTTTATTACATTTAGAAATTTTAATTATGTTCCTTAAGAAATCATCATGAGTAAAAATTTCCCATACGAAAACTGAACTCAGGCCTGCTGAGTGAGAGCTATCCAAACCTCTAGACCATATAGGATATATTAAAATATCCGATTGATGAATTTTATGTTAAAGAACAAATTGTAAACCTAGTTAGCTGCCTGATTATTTGACGATCATCTCTTACTATTCCAAAGAAGAAAAAGCCGTAGGCTTTTTACTGTTTGTAATTTATTTTATAATAAAGAATGAACTTCAGGATTTGCTAACTGAACAAATAATATTTTTACATATTACATAAAGGATCGATATAGTTCATGATAAATGGTGTTGCTGCAGAGAATCTCATATAGTAGTTATTAATAGAATTTTTGTTTAGACTTTTAATTGACTAGCAACCTAGTAAGAGACGATCACGTCCAATGTTAATTACATTAAATGAAGATCACTGAAATAACAAACCATTCCATACATTGGACTTAGTTAGCTAGTTGATTGTTTGAGTTTTTACATACATGATCGACATAGTTCATCATAAAATGTGTCATTACATTAAAAGACGATCAGTGAAATAACAAAACATTCCATACATTGGACTTAGTTAGCTACTTGATTGTTTGAGTTCAGTCTCTTACTACTTAAAAGAAGAAAAAGCCTTAGGCTTTTCCTGTTTGTATTTACAGTTCAAAATGAACTCAAGTCCAAAGAAACTGATTATAATAAAGAAGAAATGTAAAGTTGTAAAGATACAAAGGGATTAAAGCCCTTTGGCTTGAATAACAAAGAAAATATATTGGCTTGAAAATCAAGAAAATTGCCTTTAACCACGTTATTCTCCACAAACGGTATATTTTTTTCTTTCTTCTTCTTCTTCTTTTCCACAGATAGCTTGGCACTGGAACATCGTAGAGAGTTGTTCAATGGCTCATTAAGATTTCCTCTAAAGGAAATCTCTAGATCTAGTGCTATTTGTACTTGATCTTTTTTTAAATTAATTATTTTCTACGAAAAACTTAATTTTTATATACAATATTTATCAATGACGTCGTAGTCGTTGGATGTAGTTAGTATATAAAGGCTCGATCATTGAAATTAAGCTGAAACTAAGTAAAGAACAATTATGCCTCCATATATTCACAGTGATGTATAAAATTTCCCATTACGTCTGTAAACTGTTCCACATTTGCCGGTCCATACCTTGCAAGCTTTTCACTAAACATGCAACATTTCTTTTGGATATTACTATAAAGTTTTGCGAAAAGATTTCTAGCTGACTTTTCAACAAAATCCATTCTTTCAGAGATAATTTTAATCTTTAATTTTGAATATTTTTCGTAATCCCGGTAAAACATTCGTAAAATTTTTCTCAATTATAATAAAGAACGACCACTTGCCTATGCTAAATTTTATACGCCACTTAATTATAGTGCAGGTTAGTAATTCCACAAATAGCTTGGTACTGGAATCCAGGTTGCAGCGGTAGCTAGCAACCTAGTAAGAGATGATCACGTCCAATGTTAAGAGATATAAAAACCACTAACTCCTAGAAAACTTGTCAGATCAAAACAAAAAGTACACCATTAGAACCGCCTTGTCCGAAACCCCTATAAAGGAAACTTATTACATAAAGGACCGATATAGCTCATCATAAATGGTGTTTGTCAATTATCATCTTAAAAGAGGATAATTGGAATAAAAAATTATTGCAAATATTAGACTTAGTTAGCTACTTGATCGTTTGAGGTTCGTCTCTTACTATTTCAAAGAAGAAAAGGCCGAAGGCTTTTTCTTGTTTGTAATATTTTCCTGTTTGTTGTTATCAGGTTCGCAGCGGTATTACATAAAGGACCAATGAAGCTCATCATAAATGGTGTTTGTCAATTATCTGGGTTGTAGCGGTAGCTAGCAACCCAGTAAGAGACGATCACGCCCCATAGTAGGAACTAAAATAACCAATAAATCCTGAAAAAAGATTCAGATCCTGGTTGCAGCGGTAGCTAGTAACCAAGTAAGAGACGATCACGTCCAATGTTAAGAAATATAAAAATTCAAACTCCAAAAAAAAGTCATGTCAAAACAAAAAGTACTCTGTTAGAGCCGCCTTGTCCGAAACCCCTGTTACATTAAAATACGATCATTGGAATAACAAATCCTTGCAATCATTGTATTCGATTTAGTTATCTACTTGATTGTTTGAAGTTTGTCTTCTTCTATTTCAAAGAAGAAAAATCTTTATGCTTTATCCTGTTGTAATAATTTACAATGAGGAACGAACTGTAACCCACAGTAATTCGAGTTGCAGGGGTAGCTAGCAACCTTGTAAGAGACGATCACGCCCCAAAGTAAAAACTAAATTAACCCATAACTCCTCAAAAAAAATTCAGATAAAAAAAAGAAGTACTCTATTAGAACTGCTTTGTTTACATAAAGGATCGTAGTCAGTCAAGATGATCTAATGTATCTGGGTTGCAGCGGTAGCTAGCAACGTAGTCAGAGACGATCACATCCAATGTTAAGAAATATAAAAACCCATAACTCCCAAAAATAGTCAGATCAAAACAAAAAGTACACCACTAGAACCGCCTTGTCCGAAAACCCTGTGTAGTAGACTTTCTGTTATTTGGCTTGAACAGCAAGGGAAATATATTGGCTTGAAAATCAAGAAAAGTGTTGGCTAGTACAATATTCTGCCTAAACGGCATATTTTTTACTTTTTTTCCAGAGATATATAATAAAGCCTTTGGAAATTATTGCTTGATGTTTGGGTGTGCAAAAGAGTCGTAAAGTAAAGTTGTGGGGAAAAGATAAGTACTTCAACTTGTAAAATGGGTTTAGGAAGGACCTTAAGAAAAAAACTTGTTCTGAAATGCCTTTGAAAAGTATTGCATGATATTGTGTAATTCAAAAAGCCTTATAGTAAAGTTGTGGGGGAAAAGATAACTACTTCAAGTTGTAAAATTGGTTTATGAAGGACATTAAGAAAAAAACTTGTCCTGAAATGCCTTTGAAAAGTATTGCTTGATGCTGGAGTGTGCAAAAAGTTGTAAAGTAAAGTTTTGTGTGAAAAGGTTGGGTACTTCAATTTGTAAAATGGGTTTAGGAATGACATTAAGAAAGGAACTTGTTCTGAAATGTCTTTTGAAAAGTATTGCTTGATCTTGGGGTGTGCAAAAAGTCGTAAAGTAAAGTTGTGGTGAAAAAGATAACTACTTCAAGTTGTAAAATTGGTTTATGAAGGACATTAAGAAATAAACTTGTTCTAAAAAAAATATAATAAAGCCTTTTGAAATGTGGGGACCCTTCTGTGTCTCAAATGCACAAAAAAGTATTAACAAAATGGGGATTGGGGCTCTTTGGGGACCCGGGAGGGCGTTTGGGGATCCGGGGGCCCTTGAGGGCTGGGTGGTCCTTTGGGAGCCCGGGGGATCTTTGGGGACTGGGCGAGGGCCTTTGGGGCCCAGGGAGGGCCTTTGGGGGTCCAGGGGCCCATTGGGAGCTTGGGGACCTTTGAGGACCGGGGGAGGGTCTTTGGGGTCCGGTGGACCTTTGGGGACCGGGTGATGGCCTTTGGGGGTCTGGGGGCCCTTTGGGAGCTTGAGGGACCTTTGAGTATCGGGGGCTTCCTTCGGGGTTGGGGTAGTCCGGGTTGCAGCGGTAGCTAGCAACCTAGTAAGAGACGATCACGTCCAATGTTAAGAAATATAAAAACCCCTAACTCCTAGAAAAATAGTCAGATCAAAACAAAAAGTACACCATTAGAACCGTCTTGTCCGAAACCCCTATAAACTAAACTTACCACCCTTTGGCTTGAATAACAAAGAAAATATATTGGCTTGAAAATCAAGAAAATTGACTTTAACCACGTTATTCTGCACAAACAGGATATTTTTTTCTTTCTTTTGTTTCTAGAGATTACAGTAAAGAACGATCTCTCTCCCTTACTAACTGATATATGGTGGTTCAAGGTGTAGTTAAATAAATGACGAATATAGTATAATAAAGAACTACCTCTTGCCTATACTAAATTATATAGGCCACTTAACTATAGTATAGGTTAGTAAATTTACATTAAAAGACGATCACTGAAATAACAAAACCATTCCATACATTGGACTTAGCTACTTGATTGTTTGAGTTTTGTCTCTTACTATTTAAAAGAAGTTACATAAAGGACCGATATAGCTCATCATAAATTGTGTTTTTCAATTATTATCTTAAAAGAGGATAATTGGAATAAAAAATTATTGCATATATTAGACTTAGTTAGCTACTTGATCGGTTGAGGTTCGTCTGTTACTATTTCAAAGAAGAAAAAGCCGAAGGCTTTTTCCTGTTTGTAATATTTTCTTGTTTGTTGTTATCAGGTTTGCAGCGGTATTACATAAAGGACCGATGAAGCTCATCATAAATGGTGTTTGTCAATTATCTGGGTTGTAGTGGTAGCTAGCAACCCAGTAAGAGACAATCACGCCCCATAGTAGGAACTAAAGTAACCAATAAATCCTGAAAAAAGATTCAGATCCTGGTTGCAGCGGTAGCTAGCAACCTAGTAAGAGACGATCACGTCCAATGTTAAGAAATATAAAAATTCACACTCCAAAAAAAAAGTCAGGTCAAAACAAAAAGTACTCTATTAGAGCCGCCTTGTCCGAAACCCCTGTTACATTAAAATACGATCATTGGAATAACAAATCCTTGCAAACATTGTATTCGATTTAGTTATCTACTTGATTGTTTGAAGTTTGTCTTCTTCTATTTCAAAGAAGAAAAATTCTTATGCTTTATCCTGTTGTAATAATTTACAATGAGGAACGAACTGTAACCCACAGTAATTCGGGTTGCAGGGGTAGCTAGCAACCTTTTAAGAGACGATCACGCCCCAAAGTAAAAACTAAAGTAACCCATAACTCCTGAAAAAAATTCAGATAAAAAAAAGAAGTACTCTATTAGAACCGCTTTGTTTACATAAAGGATCGTAGTCAGTCAAGATGATCTAATGTATCTGGGTTGCAGCGGTAGCTAGCAACGTAGTAAGAGACGATCACGTCCAATGTTAAGAAATATAAAAACCCATAACTCCTAAAAATAGTCAGATCAAAACAAAAAGTACACCACTAGAACCGCCTTGTCCGAAAACCCTGTGTAGTAGACTTTCTGTTATTTGGCTTGAACAGCAAGGGAAATATATTGGCTTGAAAATCAAGAAAAGTGTTTGCTACTACAATATTCTGCCTAAACGGCATATTTTTTTCTTTTTTTTTCCAGAGATAGTTTACTATAAAGAATGACACCTAGCCCATGTTAACTGAAAAATAAATAGGGATTATATAATTTCCATCAGTATCATGGCTGTAGAGATGGCTGAAACCTAGAAAAAAACTTTAAATAATAGATTGATGTCAGTCAAGAGGATCTAATGTATTTAGAACGAACTTTCAGTAAAGAACAAACTTCCAGCTCATAGTAACTAAAATAATATTATAATTTCAGGTTAAAGATTGATCAATGATGTCATGATCGTAGGTTGTAGCCTGGTCGTCTCTTACTATTCCAATTAAGAAAAAGCCAATAGGATTTTTGCTGTTTTTTTATAATAAAGAATGAACACTTCCTCATATTAACTGAAATATCATACACAGCGCAATAGGGCTGCCTAAGAAAAGAATGATGATGGTACAAAGTATTATTGTTTTTAATCGTCTAGACCAGTGTTTTATTACATTTTATAGAGGCAAAAGTGTGCCTCCTTGATCTAGACTAGTGTTTTATTACATGAATGATCGATATAATCTGGGTTGCAGCGGTAGCTAGCAACCTCCGGGTTGCAGCGGTAGCTAGCAACCTAGTAAGAGACGATCACGTCCAATGTTAAAAAATATAAAACCCCCCAACTCCTAAAAAAAGAGTCAGATCAAAACAAAAAGTACACCGTTAGAACCGCCTTATCCGAATCTTCTACAAAGGAAACTTACCGCCCTTTGGCTGGAATAACAAAGAAAATATATTGGCTTGAAAATCAAGAAAATTGACTTTTACCACGTTATGGTCCACAAACGGGATATTTTTCTCTTTCCGCTTGATTTTTCTCCTCAGCTAGCTGGGCACTGGAAAATCATAGAGAGCTGTATAATAGCTCATTTTAAAGAAAATTGTAACATCTAGTCACTTTTGTAATTAAAGATAAAATACTCTTTAAAGTAGAATCAATTTTCTCGAAAAAATTGCATTTTTGATGTATTTTCATACTGCAGTCTTTTCAAAGATATTTGAATTTTGAAGCAATCAAACAGTTCATGGTAATGAAATCTAGTTTTGACTTCAGAATCTCTTAAGTTATTATGTAAACTGCAAAAATATTTATTATGTCGAACCAATAATACTAATTTTTCAATTCAAACTAGAGCAATATCTGACAATTTTTGAATTAGTTTTGTTTTTTGTCTCCTGGAACCAAAATTTTCTTTTTTGGCTTAATCGCTAAAGTTATTATGTAAACTGCAAAAATATTTATGATGCCTAATCAGTAATAGTAAGTTCTTAATTTAAACAACAAAAATACATGAAAATTTTATAATTAGTTTTACTTTTTGTCTCCTGGAAGAAAAATTTTTTTCATCTCAGTTCAAAGTTATTATTGTATCCTGGAACCAAACTTTTTTTGGTTTGTAACTCGTAAAGTACGTATCTCCATATTATTGTCTTATAATTGCAATTATTTTAGTTTTCAGTCCAGAATCGCTAAACTTATTATGTAAACTGCAAAAATATTTATGGTGTCTAACCAATAATACTTAAGGATAATAATACGCGGAAGGATTGCTACTAAGATGTCTTGTGATCCAGGATTTAAGAAAATGAAATATGACAGAGGAAAACAGAGGTATGTTACGGATCAGGGGTATCGAGAAGGGAAAATTGAGACAGCCAAACAAAAGAGCAAGGAACGGTATGATAACGATATAGATTACCGAAACAAACATAAGAAAAAAGTTGCTACCAGAATAATGGGTAGATACTGGGGTGACAAAAGCTATAATGAAAAAATTAAATTCTCTGCGAGGTTGTACCGAAGATTACGGTAAAGAACGATCTCTCTCCCATAGTAACTGATATGTTACATTAAAAGACGATCATTGGAATAAAATGTTATTGCATGCATTGGACTTAGTTAGCTACTTGATCGTTTGAGGTTCGTCTCTTACTATTTCAAAGAAGAAAAAGCCGTAGGCTTTTTCCTGTTTGTAATCTGGGTTGCAGCGGTAGCTAGCTACCTAGTAAGAGACGATCACGTCCAATGTTAAGAAATATAATAACCCATAGTTCCTAAAAAGGGAGTCAGATCAAAACAAAAAGTAAACCATTAGAACCGCCTTGTCCAAAACCCCTGTATAGTAAACTTTCTGTCCCTTGGCTTGAACAGCAAGGGAAATATATTTGCTTGAAAATCAAGAAAAGTGGCAGCTACTACAATTTTCTGCCTAAACGAGATATTTTTTTCTTTGTATCCAGAGGTAGCTTGGCACTGGAACATCGTAGATAGTTGTTCAATGGCTCATTTTAAAGGAAATTAATTAGGTTAAAAATCTATAGTAACTAAAATAAATTATTTCTAAAAGAGAATAAATTTTCCGCCAAAAACTGCATTTTTAATGTCTTTTCACTCTGCAGTCTTTCAAACATAATCGTAAACCAGCGGTAAGATTTGAACCCACGCCTCCGAAGAGACTGGTGGCTAACACCAGTGCCTTGGACCACTCGGCCAGGCTGCCTCTCATAAATAAATATATATGTGAATTTGGGTTGCAGCAGTAGCTAGCAACCTAGTAAAAGATGATCAGTCCAATGCTAAGAAATATAAAAACCAAAAACTCCTAAAAGTAGAGTCAGATCAAAACAAAAGTACATCATTAGATCTACCTTGCCTGAAACCCTACTAGATAAATAATGAATGTCATCATAGTTTTATATTAGAGCTATAACGTGAATAGAAAAACACGAAATTATATTGTTGTTTCTGAAGACGTCATGAAATAATACCATTGCGCCATGACGTCATGAAATGAAATCATTACGCCGTGACGTCATAATTATAATATAAGAAACGTCAAATCTGTAAATGGTCTCATTCATGAATAAATAATGGTTAGATCAAAGCAAGCTACACGCAAGTTAAAAAAAAACAGTATTAAATTAAAAAACGACACCTAGCCCATGTTAACTGTGACATAAATAGGGATTATGTAATCTCCATAGGTATCATGGCTGTAGAGATGGCTGAAACCTAGTAAAGAGCAGTACATAAAAGATCGATGTCAGTCAAGAGAATCTATTGTAGTGCTAATTAATATAAGTTTTATTTAGCTACAGTAATTCGGGTTAAAGCGGTAGCTAGCAACCTAGTAAGAGACGATCACGTCCAATGTTAAGAAATATAAATCCGGGTTGCAGCGGTAGCTAGCAACCTAGTAAGAGACGATCAGGTCCAATGTTAAGAAATATGAAAACCCATAGTTCCTAAAAAAGGAGCCAGATCAAAACAAAAAGTACACCATTAGAACCGCCTTGTCAGAAACCCCTGTAAAGGAAACTTTCTGTCCCTTGGCTTGAACAGCAAGGGAAATATATTGGCTTGAAAATCAAGAAAAGTGGCAGCTATTACAATATTCTGCTTAAACGGGATATTTTTTCTTTTTTCTCTTTTCTTTGTTTCCAGAGATAGCTTGGCACTGGAACATCGTAGAGAGTTGTTCAATAGCTCATTTTAAAGGAAATTAATTGGGTTAAAAACTTTTTGTAACTAAAATAAATTATTTCTAAAAGAGACTAAATTTTTCCACCAAAAACTGCATTTTCGCTGTCTTTTCACACTGCAGTCTTTCAAACATAATCGTATACCAGCGGTAAGATTTGAACCCACGCCTCCGAAGAGACTGGTGGCTAACACCAGTGCCTTGGACCACTCGGCCAGGCTGCCTCTTATAATTTGGGTTGCAGTAGTAGCTAGCAACCTAGCAAGAGACGATCAGTCCCATGCTAAGAAATATAAAAACCCAAAACTCCTAAAAATAGAGTCAGATCAAAACAAAAGTACATCATTAGAACTACCTTGTCTGAAACCCTACTAGATAAATAATGAATGTCATCAAAGTTTTTTTATGTTAGAGCTATGACGTGAATAGAAAAACACGAAAATATATTGTTGTTTCTGAAGACGTCATGAAAAAATATCATTGCCCCATGACGTCAATAAAATCGTTACGCCGTGACGTCGTAATTGCTACTTAAGAACGACAAAGATGTAAATGTTCTCATTCTTGATTAGATTATGGTTAGATCGAAGCAAGCTATACGCAAGTTGAAAAAACAGTACGACACAAACAACAGAGATAGTATCTTGAAAAGAAAAAAGCAAAGGTATTCAACCGACCAGGTGTATCGAGAAGTAATCAAACAAAACAGCAAGATGTTTCATCTCAATGATGAAGATTATAGACATGATAAAATTGAGACAGCCAAACAAAAGGTCAAGGAGAGTTATCACAATAATAAAGATTACCGCATCAAATATAAGAAAAATCAAAAGCAAAGGTATTCAACCGTCCAGGTGTATCGAGAAGTAAAAATTGAGACAGCCAAACAAAAGATTACAGTAAAGAACCATCTCTCGCCCATGGTAACTGATATATGGTGGTTCCAGAGGTAGCTGCAATTACATAAGGGATACTGGTGATACTGGTAATTGGAATGTTCGAAACTGAAACTCGGATTTAAACCCACAAAACCGCTGCAACCAAAGAGTACAAATTATACTAAAATATCTTCAAAATATTTATAATAAGGATCAAACTCTTCCCTATACTAACTTGCATACGCAACTTCACTACAGTTAATCCGGGTTGCAGCGGTAGCTAGCAACCTAGTAAGAGACGATCACGTCCAATGTTAAGAAATATAAAAACCCATAGTTCCTAACAGAGGAGTCAGATCAAAGCAAAAAGTACACCATTAGAACCGCCTTGTCCGAAACCCTTGTATAGGAAACGTTCTGTCCCTTGGCTTGAACAGCAAGGGAAATATATTGGCTTGAAAATCAAGAAAAGTGGCAGCTACTACAACATTCTGCCTAAACGGGATATTTTTTCTTTTTTTTTTCTTTTTTCTTTTCCACAGATAGCTTAGCACTGGAACATCGTAGAGGGTTGTTCAATAGCTCATTTTAAAGGAAATTAATTGGGTTAAAAATCTATAGTAACTAAAATAAATTATTTCTAAAAGAGAATAAATTTTTCCACCAAAAACTGCATTTTTGATGTCTTTTCACACTGCAGTCTTTCAAACATAATCGTATACCAGCGGTAAGATTTGAACCCACGCCTCCGAAGAGACTGGTGGCTAACACCAGTGTCTTGGAACACTCGGCCAGGCTGCCTCTCATAAATTGGGTTGCAGCAGTAGCTAGCAACCTAGTAAGAGACGATCAGTCCCATCCTAAGAAATATAATATAATAAAGAACGACCTCTTGCCTATACTAAATTTTATACGCCACTAAATTATAGTATTGGCTAGTAATTCAACAGATAGCTTGGCGCTGGAACATAGTAGAGAGTTGTTCAATGGCTCATTTGAAAGAAAATTAATGGAGTTAAAAACTTCTTGTAATTAAAATAAATTATTTTTATTACATTAAGAAATTTTAATTATGTTCCTTAAGAAATCATCATAAGTAAAAATTTCCCATACAAAATTTGAACTCAAGCCAACTGGGTGAGAGCTATCCCAACCTCTAGACCATAAATGATTTATTAAAATATCCGATTAATGACGTTTATGTTAAAGAACAAATTATAAACCTAGTTAGCTGTCTGATTGTTTGAGGATCTTTACAATAAAAGACGATCATTGGTTATTACATTAAATAAATAATCCGGGTTGCAGCGGTAGCTAGCAACCTAGTAAGAGACGATCACGTCCAATGTTAAGAAATATAAAAACCCATAGTTCCTAAAAAAGGAGTCAGATCAAAACAAAAAGTACACCATTAGAACCGCCTTGTCCGAAACCCCTGTATAGGAAACTTTCTGTCCCTTGGCTTGAACAGAAAGGGAAATATATTGGCTTGAAAATCAAGAAAAGTGGCAGCTACTACAACATTCTTCCTAAACGGGATATTTTTTTCTTTTTTTTTTCTTTGTTTCCACAGATAGCTTGGCACTGGAACATCGTAGAGGGTTGTTCAATAGCTCATTTTAAAGGAAATTAATTGGGTTAAAAACCTTTTGTAACTAAAATAAATTATTTCTAAAAGAGAATAAATTTTTCCACCAAAATTATAATAAAGAACGACCTCTTGCCTATACTAAATTTTATACGCCACTTAAATATAGTATATGTTATTACATTAAAAGACGATGCAGTGGTAGCTAGCAACCTAGTAAGAGACGATCATTACAGTAAAGAACTATCTCTCTCCCATAGTAACTGATATGTTACATTAAAAGACGATCATTGGAATAAAAACTTATTGCATGCATTGGACTTAGATAGCTACTTGATCGTTTTTTACATTAAAAGACGATCACTGAAATAACAAACCATTCCATACAATGGACTTAGTTAGCTACTTGATTGTTTGAGTTTCGTCTCTTACTATTTAAAAGAAGAAAAAGCCGTAGGCTTTTTCCTGTTTGTATTTATAGTTAAAAAACGAACTCAAGTCCAAAGAAACTGAACACTGTGGTTCATTCATATTATCTTCATTATTTTACCTAGAATGTAAATAAACAAGTTTATTTTTTAAATTTTAAATTGAAAAGATAGTGCTTTTAATTCAACATATTAAAAGTTCTCCCTGACGGGGAATCGAACCACCTTCTCCCAGGTAACAAGTGGGCATACTTACCATTAGACTATCGAAGACTTATATCCGGGTTGCAGCGGTAGCTAGCAACCTAGTAAGAGACGATCACGTCCAATGTTAAGAAATATAAAAACCCATAGTTCCTAACAGAGGAGTCAGATCAAAACAAAAAGAACACCATTAGAACTGTCTTGTCCGAAACCTCTATAAAGGAAACGTACCGCCCTTTGGCTTGAATAACAAAGAAAATATATTGGCTTGAAAATCAAGCAAATTGACTTTTACCACGTTATTCTCCACAAACGGGATATTTTTTTCTCTTTTCTTTCTTTTCCAGAGATAGCTTGGCACTGGAACATCGTAGAGGGTTGTTCAATAGCTCATTTTAAAGGAAATTAATTGGGTTAAAAACCTTTTGTAACTAAAATAAATTATTTCTAAAAGAGAATAAATTTTTCCACCAAAAACTGCATTTTCGATGTCTTTTCACACTGCAGTATTTCAAACATTATAATAAAGATCGAACTCTTCCCTATACTAGCTTGCATACGCAACTTCACTATAGTTAATATAGTTAAGATTACAGTATTTATATTATACATCATTATAAATTATAAAAGGTTCAAATATTCGAAGATTATAGAGTTAAAAATTTTCCCACACCGGGAATCGAACCCGAGCCTGTATAATAAAGAACGACTTTTTGCCTATACTAAATTTTATACACCACTTAATTATAGTATAGGTTAGTAATTTAACAGATAGCTTGGCACTGGAACATCGTAGAGAGTTGTTCAATGGCTCATTTTAAAGGAAATTAATGGGGTTAAAAACCTTTTGTAATTAAAACAAATTATTTTTATTACATTAAGAAATTTTAATTATATTCCTTAAGAAATCATCATAAATCATCTCTGTTAACAAATCATCTCTGTTATCAAAGGCAGCTCTAAACTTACCGCCTATTTCATGTTAAAGATTGATCATTGATGCCATAATCATAGTTTGTAGCCAGGTCGTCTCTTACTATTCCAAAGAAGAAAAAGCCGTAGGCTTTTTCCTGTTTGTAATCATATAGTAAAGAATGATAAGATGCCTATGGTTTAATAAACGGTTATATAAAGGGGGTGTTAGATCCGGGTTGCAGCGGTAGCTAGCAACCTAGTAAGAGACGATCACGTCCAATGTTAAGAAATATAAAAACAAATAGTTCCTAACAAAGGAGTCAGATCAAAACAAAAAGTACACCATTAGAACCGCCTTGTCTGAAACCCCTGTATAGGAAACTTTCTATTATGACGAGTCATAAGAAGCGAGTTATCCGGGTTGCAGCGGTAGCTAGCAACCTAGTAAGAGACGATCACGTCCAATGTTAAGAAATATAAAAACCCATAGTTCCTAAAAAAGGAGTCAGATCAAAACAAAAAGTACACCATTAGAACCGCCTTGTCCGAAACCCCTGTATAGGAAACTTTCTGTCCCTTGGCTTGAACAGAAAGGGAAATATATTGGCTTGAAAATCAAGAAAAGTGGCAGCTACTACAACATTCTTCCTAAACGGGATATTTTTTTCTTTTTTTTTTCTTTGTTTCCAGAGATAGCTTGGCACTGGAACATCGTAGAGGGTTGTTCAATAGCTCATTTTAAAGGAAATTAATTGGGTTAAAAACCTTTTGTAACTAAAATAAATTATTTCTAAAAGAGAATAAATTTTTCCACCAAAATTATAATAAAGAACGACCTCTTGCCTATACTAAATTTTATACGCCACTTAAATATAGTATATGTTATTACATTAAAAGACGATGCAGTGGTAGCTAGCAACCTAGTAAGAGACGATCATTACAGTAAAGAACTATCTCTCTCCCATAGTAACTGATATGTTACATTAAAAGACGATCATTGGAATAAAAACTTATTGCATGCATTGGACTTAGATAGCTACTTGATCGTTTTTTACATTAAAAGACGATCACTGAAATAACAAACCATTCCATACAATGGACTTAGTTAGCTACTTGATTGTTTGAGTTTCGTCTCTTACTATTTAAAAGAAGAAAAAGCCGTAGGCTTTTTCCTGTTTGTATTTATAGTTAAAAAACGAACTCAAGTCCAAAGAAACTGAACACTGTGGTTCATTCATATTATCTTCATTATTTTACCTAGAATGTAAATAAACAAGTTTCTTTTTTAAATTTTAAATTGAAAAGATAGTGCTTTTAATTCAACATATTAAAAGTTCTCCCTGACGGGGAATCGAACCACCTTCTCCCAGGTAACAAGTGGGCATACTTACCATTAGACTATCGAAGACTTATATCCGGGTTGCAGCGGTAGCTAGCAACCTAGTAAGAGACGATCACGTCCAATGTTAAGAAATATAAAAACCCATAGTTCCTAACAGAGGAGTCAGATCAAAACAAAAAGAACACCATTAGAACTGCCTTGTCCGAAACCTCTATAAAGGAAACTTACCGCCCTTTGGCTTGAATAACAAAGAAAATATATTGGCTTGAAAATCAAGAAAATTGACTTTTACCACGTTATTCTCCACAAACGGGATATTTTTTTCTCTTTTCTTTCTTTTCCAGAGATAGCTTGGCACTGGAACATCGTAGAGGGTTGTTCAATAGCTCATTTTAAAGGAAATTAATTGGGTTAAAAACCTTTTGTAACTAAAATAAATTATTTCTAAAAGAGAATAAATTTTTCCACCAAAAACTGCATTTTCGATGTCTTTTCACACTGCAGTATTTCAAACATTATAATAAAAATCGAACTCTTCCCTATACTAGCTTGCATACGCAACTTCACTATAGTTAATATAGTTAAGATTACAGTATTTATATTATACATCATTATAAATTATAAAAGGTTCAAATATTCGAAGATTATAGAGTTAAAAATTTTCCCACACCGGGAATCGAACCCGAGCCTGTATAATAAAGAACGACTTTTTGCCTATACTAAATTTTATACACCACTTAATTATAGTATAGGTTAGTAATTTAACAGATAGCTTGGGACTGGAACATCGTAGAGAGTTGTTCAATGGTTCATTTTAAAGGAAATTAATGGGGTTAAAAACCTTTTGTAATTAAAACAAATTATTTTTATTACATTAAGAAATTTTAATTATATTCCTTAAGAAATCATCATAAATCATCTCTGTTAACAAATCATCTCTGTTATCAAAGGCAGCTCTAAACTTACCGCCTATTTCATGTTAAAGATTGATCATTGATGCCATAATCATAGTTTGTAGCCAGGTCGTCTCTTACTATTCCAAAGAAGAAAAAGCCGTAGGCTTTTTCCTGTTTGTAATCATATAGTAAAGAATGATAAGATGCCTATGGTTTAATAAACGGTTATATAAAGGGGGTGTTAGATCCGGGTTGCAGCGGTAGCTAGCAACCTAGTAAGAGACGATCACGTCCAATGTTAAGAAATATAAAAACAAATAGTTCCTAACAAAGGAGTCAGATCAAAACAAAAAGTACACCATTAGAACCGCCTTGTCTGAAACCCCTGTATAGGAAACTTTCTATTATGACGAGTCATAAGAAGCGAGTTAGTACAAAAAACAGAGACAACATCTTGAAAAATGAAATAGTAGAGATGAAAACACAACGACCTTTTGCCTATACTAGATAAATGCTTACGCAAAGAAGATAATAAAGACGCCTACTATTCTTCTTAAAAGATACAGTAAAGAACAAGCCTTAGCCCATAGTAGCAGAAATAAGAATATCTAGGTTGCAGTGGTAGCTAGCAACCTAGTAAGAAACGCCAAATTAAAAGATGAACATTAGAAGAACAAACCATTGCTTATATTGAACTTAGTTAGCTGCCTGATTCTTTGAGGTTCGTCTCTTACTATTCCAAAGAAGAAAAAGCCGTAGGCTTTTTCCTGTTTGTAATAATACATTAAAAGATAACCATATGTGACGTAATATTACATAAAGGATCGATATGATTCATCATAAATCACAGTTAAGAACCAGACTACCAAAATAGCGTATTTTTAATATGACTAATCTTTATTAAGATCCATAATAGTTATAGAAACATGCTTATCCGGGTTGCAGCGGTAGCTAGCAACCTAGTAAGAGACGATCACCTCCAATGTCAAGAAATATAAAACCCCCCAACTCCTAAAAAAAGAGTCAGATCAAAACAAAAAGTACACCATTAGAACCGCCTTGTCCGAAACCCCTATAAAGGAAACTTACCGCCCTGCGGCTTGAATAACAAAGAAAATATATTGGCTTGAAAATCAAGAAAATTGACTTTTACCACGTTATTCTCCACAAACGGGATATTTTTTTCTTTCCGCTTTTTCTTTCTGCTCAGCTAGCTGGGCACTGGAAAATCATAGAGAGCTGTATAATAGCTCATTTTAAAGGAAATTGCAACATCTAGTCACTTTTGTATTTAAAAATAAAATACTTTTTAAAGTAGAATCAATTTTGTCAAAAAAATTGCATTTTTGATGTATTTTCATACTGCAGTCTTTTCAAAGATATTTGAATTTTGAAGCAATAAAACAGTCCATGTAATGAACTCTATAGTAATAATAGCTACTTGTCTCAATAGTAACCGAAACTCCTGGAACCAAAATTTTCTTTTTTGGCTTAATCGCTAAAATTATTATGTAAACTGCAAAAATATTTATGATGCCTAATCAGTAATAGTAATTTTTTAATTTAAACAACAAAAATACATGAAAATTCTAAAATTAGTTTTGCTTTTTGTCTCCTGGAAGAAATTTTTTTTTCATCTCAGTTCAAATTTATTATTGTATCCTGTAACCCGTAAAGTACATATCTCCATATTATTGTCTCATAATTGCAATTATTTTAGTTTTCAGTCCAGAATCACTAAACTTATTATTTAAACTGCAAAAATATTTATGGTGTCTAACCAATAATACTAATTTTGTAATTCAAACAAGATAAATACCTGAAAATTTTAAAATTAGTTTTGTTTTATGCTAGGTTTTAGATACTCGTTATAATAAAGATCGAACTCTTCCCTATACTAAAAAACTTGCAAAGACAACTTCACTATAGTGAAGATTACATATTTATATTATACATCATTATAAATTATAAATGGTTTGAATGTTCGAAGATTATAGAGTTAAAAATTTTCCCACACCGGGAATTGAACCCGGTCCTCTTAAAGAAAATATTAACTACCCTAGTTATAATAAAGAACGACCTCTTGCCTCTACTAAATTTTAATAAAGAACGACCTCTTGCCTATACTAAATTTTATACGCCGCTTAATTATAGTATAGGTTAGTAATTCAACAGATAGCATGGCACTGGAACATCGTAGTAAGTTGTTCAATGGCTCACTTTAAAGGAAATTAATGGGGTTAAAAATCTTTTGTAATTAAAAAAAAATATTTTTATTACATTAAGAAACGAACTGTAGCCCTTAGTATATGAAGTAATAAAAGGATTTACATAAAGGATCGATGTCCGTCAAGAGGATCTAATGTAGTAATAATTAATAGAAGTTTTATTTAGACTTTAAATAGATAAATGTGTAAAAATTGCCTCTGGCAGGATTTGAAGCTGCAGTTCTATAATAAAGAATCCGGGTTGCAGCGGTAGCTAGCAACCTAGTAAGAGACGATCACGTCCAATGTTAAAAAATATAAAAACCCATAGCTCCTAAAAAAGGAGTCAGATCAAAACAAAAAGTACACTATTAGAACCGCCTTGTGCGAAACCCCTGTATAGAAAACATTCTGTTCCTTGGCTTGAACAGCAAGGGAAATATATTGGTCTGAAAATGAAGAATAGTGGCAGCTACTAGAAAATTCTGCCTAAACGGCATATTTTTTTCTTTTTTCTTTTTTTATTTTCCACGGATAGCTTGGCACTGGAACATCGTAGAGAGTTTACAGTAAAGAACGATCTCTCTCCCATACTAACTGATGTATGGCGGTTCAGGGTGTAGTTACATTAAGGACGATTATAGCTCATCATAAATGGTGTTTTCATTGCAGATTTTAAGCAGATGAAAGATCTTGGTTTACAAACAAATATGATTATTTAACTATCTAAAAATCTTATAATTCTACTAATTCTTAAGCGTTTTCATAAGTAAGATACAAATGGATTAACAAATCCAGTGTTTTATTTCATATCCAAAAAACTGAAAACATTACCAAGTATTACATTAAAGAACGAACTGTAGCCCATGTTATATTAAAAGACGATTATAGTAAAGAACCAACTCTGCTGAATTAATAATAATTCATTCAATCTTGAAAACAAGGAATTACAGCAGAGACTTATATGCTATTATAAGTGAGCTACAAGTTTAAAAAAAAACCACCGAGATTTGAACTCGGATCTCAAGATTCATTGTCAGGAGTGCTAGCCGTTACACCATAAAACCTTAATATCAGAAATTGTTCAAACAGTATATGATGCAGACATTTTTTATGCTGAGCCATTTTTCTTTTACAATATTTAATGCGACATAGATGTTATATTATCCGGGTTGCAGCGGTAGCTAGCAACCTAGTAAAAGACGATCACGTCCAATGTTAAGAAATATAAAAACCCATAGTTCCTAACAAAGGAGTTAGATCAAAACAAAAAGTACACCATTAGAACCGCCTTGTCCGAAACCCTGTATAGTAAACTTTCTGTCCCTTGGCTTGAACAGCAAGGAAAATATATTGGCTTGAAAATCAAGAAAAGTGGCAGCTACTACAACATTCTGCCTAAACGGGATATTTTTTTTTCTTTGTTTCGAGAGATAGCTTGGCACTGGAGTATCGTAGATAGTTGTTCAATGGTCCATTTTAAAGGAATATAATAAAGGACGACCTCTTACCTATACTAAAACACTTAACTATAGTATAGATTAGTAATTCAAACAGATACCATGGCACTGGAACATTGTAGAGAGTTGTTCAATGGCTCATTTTGAAGGAAATTAATAGGGTTAAAAACTTTTTGCAATTAAAACAATTATTTTTATTACATTAACAAATTTTATATGTTCTTTAAGAAATCATCATAAGTAAAAATTTCCCATACAGAAATTGAACTCAAGCCTATTGGGTGAGAACTATCCCAGACCATATAGGATATATTAAAATTTATAATAAAGAACGACCTCTTTCGTATACTAAATTTTATAGGCCACTTAACTAGAGTATAGGCTGGTACAGTTATAATATTTAAGGTCAATATATTAAAATTTTCCACTAAAAAACGTTCATTGGAATAAAAACCCAATACATACATTTGATTTAGTTAGCTACTTGATTGTTTGAGGCTAGTCTCTTACTATTTCAAAGAAGAAAAAGCCATAGGCTTTTTCCTGTTTGTAATCAATTATCCGGGTTGCAGCGGTAGCTAGCAACCTAGTAAGAGACGTCACCTCCAATGTCAAGAAATATAAAACCCCCCAACTCCTAAAAAAAGAGTCAGATCAAAACAAAAAGTACACCATTAGAACCGCCTTGTCCAAATCCTCCATAAAGGAAACTTACCGCCCTTTGGCTTGAACAGAAAAGAAAATATATTGGCTTGAAAATCAAGAAATTGACTTTTACCACGTTATTCTCCTCAAAAGGGATATTTTTTTCTTTCCGCTTTTTCTTTCTGCTCAGCTAGCTGGGCACTGGAAAATCATAGAGAGCTGTATAATAGCTCATTTTAAAGGAAATTGTAACATCTAGTCACTTTTGTATTTAAAAATAAAATACTTTTTAAAGTAGAATCAATTTTGTCAAAAAAATTGCATTTTTGATGTATTTTCATACTGCAGTCTTTTCAAAGATATTTGAATTTTGAAGCAATAAAACAGTCCATGTAATGAACTCTATAGTAATAATAGCTACTTGTCTCAATAGTAACCGAAACTCCTGGAACCAAAATTTTCTTTTTTGGCTTAATCGCTAAAATTATTATGTAAACTGCAAAAATATTTATGATGCCTAATCAGTAATAGTAATTTTTTAATTTAAACAACAAAAATACATGAAAATTCTAAAATTAGTTTTGCTTTTTGTCTCCTGGAAGAAATTTTTTTTCATCTCAGTTCAAATTTATTATTGTATCCTGTAACCCGTAAAGTACATATCTCCATATTATTGTCTCATAATTGCAATTATTTTAGTTTTCAGTCCAGAATCACTAAACTTATTATTTAAACTGCAAAAATATTTATGGTGTCTAACCAATAATACTAATTTTGTAATTCAAACAAGATAAATACCTGAAAATTTTAAAATTAGTTTTGTTTTATGCTAGGTTTTAGATACTCGTTATAATAAAGATCGAACTCTTCCCTATACTAAAAAACTTGCAAAGACAACTTCACTATAGTGAAGATTACATTATTTATATTATACATCATTATAAATTATAAATGGTTTGAATGTTCGAAGATTATAGAGTTAAAAATTTTCCCACACCGGGAATTGAACCCGGTCCTCTTAAAGAAAATATTAACTACCCTAGTTATAATAAAGAACGACCTCTTGCCTCTACTAAATCCGGGTTGCAGCGGTAGCTAGCAACCTAGTAAGAGACGATCACCTCCAATGTCAAGAAATATAAAACCCCCCAACTCCTAAAAAAAGAGTCAGATCAAAACAAAAAGTACACCATTAGAACCGCCTTGTCCGAATCCTCTACAAAGGAAACTTACCTCCCTTTGGCTTGAATAACAAAGAAAATATATTGGCTTGAAAATCAAGAAAATTGACTTTTACCACGTTATTCTCCACAAACGGGATATTTTTTTCTTTCCGCTTTTTCTTTCTGCTCAGCTAGCTGGGCACTGGAAAATCATAGAGAGCTGTATAATAGCTCATTTTAAAGGAAATTGCAACATCTAGTCACTTTTGTATTTAAAAATAAAATACTTTTTAAAGTAGAATCAATTTTGTCAAAAAAATTGCATTTTGATGTATTTTCATACTGCAGTCTTTTCAAAGATATTTGAATTTTGAAGCAATAAAACAGTCCATGTAATGAACTCTATAGTAATAATAGCTACTTGTCTCAATAGTAACCGAAACTCCTGGAACCAAAATTTTCTTTTTTGGCTTAATCGCTAAAATTATTATGTAAACTGCAAAAATATTTATGATGCCTTTTAATAAAGAACGACCTCTTGCCTATACTAAATTTTATATGCCGCTTAATTATAGTATAGGTTAGTAATTCAACAGATAGCTTGGCACTGGAACATCGTAGTAAGTTGTTCAATGGCTCACTTTAAAGGAAATTAATGGGTTAAAAATCTTTTGTAATTAAAAAAAAATATTTTTATTACATTAAGAAACGAACTGTAGCCCTTAGTATATGAAGTAATAAAGGATTTACATAAAGGATCGATGTCCGTCAAGAGGATCTAATGTAGTAATAATTAATAGAAGTTTTATTTAGACTTTAAATAGATAAATGTGTAAAATTGCCTCTGGCAGGATTTGAAGCTGCAGTTCTATAATAAAGAATCCGGGTTGCAGCGGTAGCTAGCAACCTAGTAAGAGACGATCACGTCCAATGTTAAAAAATATAAAAACCCATAGCTCCTAAAAAAGGAGTCAGATCAAAACAAAAAGTACACCATTAGAATCGCCTTGTGCGAAACCCCTGTATAGAAAACATTCTGTTCCTTGGCTTGAACAGCAAGGGAAATATATTGGTCTGAAAATGAAGAATAGTGGCAGCTACTAGAAAATTCTGCCTAAACGGCATATTTTTTTCTTTTTTCTTTTTTTATTTTCCACGGATAGCTTGGCACTGGAACATCGTAGAGAGTTTACAGTAAAGAACGATCTCTCTCCCATACTAACTGATGTATGGCGGTTCAGGGTGTAGTTACATTAAGGACGATTATAGCTCATCATAAATGGTGTTTTCATTGCAGATTTTAAGCAGATGAAAGATCTTGGTTTACAAACAAATATGATTATTTAACTATCTAAAAATCTTATAATTCTACTAATTCTTAAGCGTTTTCATAAGTAAGATACAAATGGATTAACAAATCCAGTGTTTTATTTCATATCCAAAAAACTGAAAACATTACCAAGTATTACATTAAAGAACGAACTGTAGCCCATGTTATATTAAAAGACGATTATAGTAAAGAACCAATTCTGCTGAATTAATAATAATTCATTCAATCTTGAAAACAAGGAATTACAGTAGAGACTTATATGCTATTATAAGTGAGCTACAAGTTTAAAAAAAAACCACCGAGATTTGAACTCGGATCTCAAGATTCATTGTCAGGAGTGCTAGCCATTACACCATAAAACCTTAATATCAGAAATTGTTCAAACAGTATATGATGCAGACATATTTTATGCTGAGCCATTTTTCTTTTACAATATTTAATGCGACATAGATGTTATATTATCCGGGTTGCAGCGGTAGCTAGCAACCTAGTAAGAGACGATCACGTCCAATGTTAAGAAATATAAAAGCCCATAGTTCCTAAAAAAGGAGTCAGATCAAAACAAAAAGTACACCATTAGAACCGCCTTGTCCGAAACCCCTGTATAGTAAACTTTCTGTCCCTTGGCTTGAACAGCAAGGAAAATATATTGGCTTGAAAATCAAGAAAAGTGGCAGCTACTACAACATTCTGCCTAAACGGGATATTTTTTTTTCTTTGTTTCGAGAGATAGCTTGGCACTGGAGTATCGTAGATAGTTGTTCAATGGTCCATTTTAAAGGAATATAATAAAGGACGACCTCTTACCTATACTAAAACACTTAACTATAGTATAGATTAGTAATTCAACAGATACCATGGCACTGGAACATTGTAGAGAGTTGTTCAATGGCTCATTTTGAAGGAAATTAATAGGGTTAAAAACTTTTTGCAATTAAAACAATTATTTTTATTACATTAACAAATTTTATATGTTCTTTAAGAAATCATCATAAGTAAAAATTTCCCATACAGAAATTGAACTCAAGCCTATTGGGTGAGAACTATCCAGACCATATAGGATATATTAAAATTTATAATAAAGAACGACCTCTTTCGTATACTAAATTTTATAGGCCACTTAACTAGAGTATAGGCTGGTACAGTTATAATATTTAAGGTCAATATATTAAAATTTTCCACTAAAAAACGTTCATTGGAATAAAAAACCCAATACATACATTTGATTTAGTTAGCTACTTGATTGTTTGAGGTTCGTCTCTTACCATTTCAAAGAAGAAAAAGCCGTAGGCTTTTTCCTGTTTGTAATCAATTAGAAATACAGTAAAGAACGATCTCTCGTCCATAGTAACTGACATATGGTGGTTCCAGGGGTAGCTGCAAGCTATCCAGATTGAAGCGGTAACCGGATTGCAGTGGTAGCTGTAACCCGGAGTCTCTTTCCTAGCTTATGACTCAAACAAGTTTACATTAAAAGACGATCATTGGAATAACAAACAATTTCATACATTGGAATTAGTTAGTTACTTGATTGTTGGAGGTTTTCTCTTACTATTTCAAAGAAGAAAAAGCCGTAGGCTTTTTCCTGTTTGTAATCAGTTTATTATCCGGATTGCAGCGGTAACTAGCAACTTACATAAAGGACCGATATAGTTCATCATATTGTTCATGTTCATCATATTGTGAATCTTGGTTGCGCGCAGTAGCTAGCAACCTCTGGGTTGCAGCAGTAGCTAGCAACCTAGTAAGAGACGATCAGTCCAATGCTAATTATAATAAAGAACGACCTCTTGCCTGTATAAATTTTATACGCCACTGAATTATAGTATAGGTTAGTAATTCCACAGATAGCTTGGCACTGG
This sequence comes from Artemia sinica, assembly GCA_027921565.1. Classification (NCBI taxonomy): domain Eukaryota; kingdom Metazoa; phylum Arthropoda; class Branchiopoda; order Anostraca; family Artemiidae; genus Artemia; species Artemia sinica. The sequence goes on from JAPEVW010000043.1 coordinate 198,142, forward strand.
AACATCGTAGAGAGTTGTTCAATGGCTCATTTTAAAGGAAATTAATGGGGTTAAAAATCCGGGTTGCAGCGGTAGCTAGCAACCTAGTAAGAGACTATCACGTCCAATGTTAAGAAATATAAAAACCCATAGTTCCTAAAAAAGGAGTCAGATCAAAACAAAAAGTACACCATTAGAACCGCCTTGTCCGAAACCCCTGTATAGGAAACTTTCTGTCCCTTGGCTTGAACAGCAAGGGAAATATATTGGCTTGAAAATAAAGAATATTGACTTTAACCACGTTATTCTCCCCAAACGGGATATTTTTTTTCTCTTTTCTTTGTATCCAGAGACAGCTTGGCACTGGAACATCGTAGAGGGTTGTTCAATAGCTCATCCTAAAGGAAATTAATTGGTTTAAAAATCTATAGTAACTAAAATAAATTATTTCTAAAAGAGAATAAATTTTTTCCAATAAAAACTGTATTTTGATGCAGTGACGTCGCAATTACAATATAAGAATTATAATAAAAAACGAACTCTTGCCTATACTAAATTACACACTCAACTTAATTATAGTAAATGATATAGTAATGATATGGTTCTATTGATGTTTTATAAAGGACCGATACAGTTCATCATAAATGGTATTTGTCAAAAAGGTTTTTGTATTATTATCCATTATTATGTAAAATGTAGTAATTTGGGGGGGGGGGGGGGTTAACAAAAAAAAATATCTGTTAACTGAAACTAGATTATTCCTGAAAATTTTAAATATAATAATTTTATTTAACTGCAAATTGCGAGAATATTTATGACGTCTGAGCAATATTACATTAAAAGACGATCATTGGAATAAGAAAGCATTGCAGACGTCGGACATAGTTTGCAACTTGATTGTTTGAGGTTCGTCTCTTACTCTTTCAAAGAAGAAAAAGCTGTAGGCTTTTTCCTGTTTGTAATCATATAGCATAAAACAAACCCCATTTGTAACTGACGTCATTAAATAAAAGCTTGATTTAGTTCATTAAAACTGGGGATTATTTGATCTAGAAGACAATGTCTGTTTAGAAGACAATATCCTTAGAGAATTACATTAAAGAATGAACTTTAGTCCATAGTAACTGAAGTTATATTAAAAGACGATCATTAGGAGATCACACATAAGGGATAGATACTGTAAATTGGAATTTTGCAAGTATCGTCGGTGTCATGGTTTTATTGATAGCTGAATTCAAAGTATTACAGTAAAGAACAAACTTCAAGCCAACAGTAACTAATCCGGGTTGCAGCGGTAGATAACCTGTTAGGGTTATTAGTATATCCGGGTTGCAGCGGTAGCTAGCAACCTAGTAAGAGACGATCACGTCCAATGTTAAGAAATATAAAAACCCATAGTTCCTAACAAAGGAGTCAGATCAAAACAAAAAGTACACCATTAGAACCGCCTTGTCCGAAACCCCTGTATAGGAAACTTTCTGTCCCTTATTACAGTAAGGAACGAACTTTAACCCATAGTAACTTAAGTATTAAATCAAACGGTTCGTTGTCATAGTAAAGAGCTGTGTAATGGCTCATTTTAAAGGAAACTGCTGTATATAGAAACCTTTTGTAATTAAAAAAATTAATTATTATTATAAAACAAATTATTACGATGTGGTAAAGAACTAACTCTAGGCGATAGCAACTAATTTAATTTTGAAAAGAAAGAATTACAGCAGAAACCTAAATGGTAGTATAAGTAAGCTACATTTAATAACGACCGTCAACCAGGATTTGAACTCGGATCGCAGGATTCAAAGTCTTAAGTGCTAACCACTACACGAAGAAATGTTCATATAAGAAAGAATTTTAACAGTATATGATAACTTAAAGACCAAACTCTAACCATCAGTATTGTCTATCAGATCGTTTTAACGAGCTTTATAGCAATTTTATACATTAAAAGACGATCATTGGAATAAGAAATTATTGCATACATTGGACTTAGTTAGCTACTTGATCGTTTGAGGTTCGTCTCTTACTATTTCAAAGAAGAAAAAGCCGTAGGCTTTTTCCTGTTTGTAATATCCGGGTTGCAGCGGTAGCTAGCAACCTAGTAAGAGACGATCACGTCAAATGTTAAGAAATATAAAAACCCATAGTTACAATAATTACAATAAAGAGCGTGAGGAGTGGGCGTGAAGAGCGTATGGGCGTGAGGAGTGGTTATATCATCATAGTAGTAGCTATAGCTGCAATCTAGTAAAAGTCCAATTGCCAAAGCCAAAAGCGGTGGCTTAATTTTGTGAAAGTTCAGGGTTGCAGCGGTAGCTAGCAACCTAGTAAGAGACGTTCACATCCCGTAGTAAAAACAAAATAGCCCATAACTCCTAAAACTACAGTCAGATCAAAAAAGAAGTCCAAAATTAGAATTGCTTTTTCCAACACCCTTATTTAGGAAAATAACAGCCCTTGGCTTGAATAACAAGGAAAATATATTGGTTTGAAAATCAAGAAAGTGGCTGTAACCACGATATTCGGCATCTAGAGCATCTTCTTTTCTGTTATTTTTTCACCCAGATAGCTGGGCACTGGAAAATCATAAAGAGCTGTTTAATAGCCCATCTTAAAAGAAATTTTTGTAGTAAAGAACGAGCTCTAAATGATGGCTGTTCCTATAGCTGCAATCAGGTAAAGACTAACCGAAGCATATAGTAACTAAAAGTTTAAAATATGTTTTGAAAAATCATAATTGATGTAGTTGGCACAACCTAGTGAAAGGCGAACCAGAGTCCATAGCAACCAAATAGTGAAAAAACACGTTTTGAAAACAGTATTAATAATAAAGATCGAACTCTTCCCTATACTAACTTGCATGGGCAACTTCACTATAGTTAAGATTACAGTATTTATATTATGACAATGCAAAAGGTATGAGAAAAAATGTACAATAAAGAACGACACGTAGCTCATGTTAACTGTAACATAAATAGGGATTATGTAATTTTCATCAGTATCCGGGTTGCAGCGGTAGCTAGCAACCTAGTAAAAGACGATCACGCCCCATAGTAAAAACTAAATATAATAAAGATCGAACTCTTCCCTATACTAACTTGCATACGCAACATCACTATAGTTAAGATTACAGTATTTATATTATACATCATTATAAATTATAAAAGGTTCAAATGTTCGAAGATTATAGAGTTAAAAATTTTCCCACACCGGGAATCGAACCCGAGCCTGTTAAGTGAAAGTTAACTATCCTAGCCACTAGACCATATGGAAACATAAAGGAGTATGATTTTAGAGCCATATGCCTATTATTATTTCACCAAACCAATTATAATAAGGCCAAAACAAAATCGTCGACTTGCAACCTTACTTTTGACATATTATTTAAATCTTCATCAGGCTTAAAAAATCCGGGTTGCAGCGGTAGCTAGCAACCTAGTAAGAGACGATCACGTCCAATGTTAAGAAATATAAAAACCCATAGTTCCTAACAAAGGAGTCAGATCAAAACAAAAAGTACACTATTAGAACTGCCTTGTCCGAAACCCCTGTATAGGAAACTTTCTGTCCCTTGGCTTGAACAGCAAGGGAAATATATTGGCTTGAAAATCAAGAAAATTGACTTTAACCACGTTATTCTCCCCAAACGGGATATTTTTTTCCTTTTTTCTTTTTTTTCTTTTCCACAGATAGCTTGGCACTGGAACATCGTAGAGGGTTGTTCAATAGCTCATTTTAAAGGAAATTACAGTAAAGTTATAATAAAGAACGAACTCTTGCCCTTAGTTACCTATGTCTTGTCAAATTAGCTAAGTAATTTCACCTGATTTTGTTTTAAAAATAATTCCCACACCGGGATTCGAACCCAAGCTAATTGGTTGAAAGCCAACTATCCTAAGCCACTGGACCATATGAGATACGTGTAGAAAGCTAATTAATTGTTTTATGATATCTTATAGCATAAATTTCATCGGATATAGCTGAAACCTAGTAAAGAACAAACCAAGGCACATAGTAACTAAAACTTTTATTAGAATTTATATAAAGGACCGATATAGTTCATCATACATGGTCTTTGTCATCAAGTTTTTTTTATTTAGTTATCCAGAAAAATACCTGAAAATTTTAAAATTAGTTTGGTTTTTCTTTCTCTTAAAGTGACTTGTTACGCCATTTTATCGGGTGTAGACAAATTTGACATTTGGTTTTGACTGGTATTTATATTAAATAACGAAATATGGCCTATAATAATTGAATGACAAAGCTCACCATACTTACTGAAAGGTGTGTATGGGTGTGTGAAGCGGATTTTAGTAACATCCGGGTTGCAGCGGTAGCTAGCAACCTAGTAAGAGACGATCACGTCCAATGTTAAGAAATATAAAAACCCATAGTTCTTAAAAAAATTACAGTAAAGAATGAACCTTAGCCCATAGTAACATCCGGGTCGCAGCGGTAGCTAGTGATTCGGGTTGCAGCGGTAGCTAGCAACCTAGTAAGAGACGATCAAGCCCCATAGTAAAAACTAAAGTAACCCATAACTCCAGAAAGAAGATTCAACTTAAAACGAGAAGTACATTGTTAGAACCGCCTTGTCCAAAACCTCTGTGTAGCAAACTTATCGTCCCTTGGCTTGAATAACAAGGAAAAAATATTGGCTTGAAAATCAAAAAAATTTGCTGTAACCACGATATTGTCCACGTACGGCTTCTTTTTTTCTTTCCGTTTGATTTTCCTCCTCATTATAATAAAGAACGACCTCTTGCCTATACTAAATTTTATACTCCACTTAACTTCTTGTAATTAAAATAAATTATTTTTATTACATTAAGATTTACAATAAAAGACGATCATTGGTTATTACATTAAATACATAATCCGGGTTGCAGCGGTAGCTAGCAACCTAGTAAGAGACGATCACGTCCAATGTTAAGAAATATAAAAACCCATAGTTCCTAAAAAAGGAGTCAGATAAAACAAAAAGTACACCATTAGAACCGCCTTGTCCGAAACCCCTGTATAGGAAACTTTCTGTCCCTTGGCTTGAACAGAAAGGGAAATATATTGGCTTGAAAATCAAGCAAATTGACTTTTACCACGTTATTCTCCCCAAACGGGATATTTTTTTTTTTCTTTTTTTGTATCCAGAGATAGCTTGGCACTGGAACATCGTAGAGGGTTGTTCAATAGCTCATTTTAAAGGAAATTAATTGGGTTAAAAACCTTTTGTAACTAAAATAAATTATTTCTAAAAGAGAATAAATTTTTCCAATAAAAACTGTATTTTTGATGCAGTGACGTCATAATTACTATATAAGAAACGTCAAAACTGTAAATGGTCTCATTCATGAATATCACAATAAGAGACGATCACGTCCAAACATAACAATAAAGAACGAACTCTAATTAAATTTTGTTAGAGCTATGATGTGAATAGACAAACACGAAATTATATTGTTGTTTCTGAAGACGTCATGAAATAATATCATTGCGCTATGACGTCAATAAAATCATTACCTTGTGACGTCATAATTACTATATAAGAAGCTTCAGAACTGTAAAAGTTCACATTCATAATTACATAATGGTTTCAATCAAGCAAGCTGCACGGATATTGAAAAAACAGTACTACACAAACAACAGAGATAGTATCTTGAAAAGAAAAAAACAAAGGTATTCAACCGACCAGGCATATCGAGAAGTAATAATTGAGAGAGCAAAACAAAGGTATTCAACCGACCAGGCGTATCGAGAAGTAATAATTGAGAGAGCAAAAGAAAACAGCAAGATGTGTTATCACAATGATGAAGATTATAGACATGCAAAAATTGAGACAGCCAAACAAAAGATCAAGGAACGGTATGGTAATGATGAAGATTACCGAAACAAACATAAGAAAAAAGTTGCTACCAGAATAATGGGTAGATACTGGGGTGACAAAAGCTATAATGAAAAAATTAAATTCTCTGCGAGGTTGTACCGAAGAACGCATAAGGACAAAGGGAAAAATTACATTCAGAAATATAAGAAGATGGCAAAAATGCAGGCTGATCTTCGTAAATTGAGAAACATTTTACGCATGTTTTACCAGGATCACGAAAAGTATTCAAAATTACAGATTAAAATTCTCTTTGAAAGAGCGGATGCTGTTGAAAAGTCGGCTAGAAATTCCTTGGCAAAGCTTCATAGTAATATCCAAAAGAAATGTTGTCAGTTTAATGAAAAGCTTCCAAGGTATGGATTGGCAATTATAATAAAGATCGAACTTTTCCCTATACTAACTTGCATACGCAACTTCACTATAGTTAAGATTACAGTATTTATATTATGCATCATTATAAATTATAAAAGGTTCAAATGTTCGAAGATTATAGAGTTAAAAATTTTACCACCCCGGGAATCGAACCCGAGCCTGTTAAGTGAAAGTTAACTATCCTAGCCACTAGACCATATTGAACCATAAAGAAGTATGATTTAAGAGCCATATGCGTATTATTATTTCACCATACCAATTATAATAAGGCCAAAACAAAATCGTCGACTTGCAACCTTACTTTTGACACATTAGTTAAATCTTCATCAGGCTTAAAAAATGTTTTGCTAGTTTTACATGATATAATAAAGATCGAACTCTTCCCTATACTAACTTGCATACGCAACTTCACTATAGTTAAGATTACAGTATTTATATTATACATCATTATAGATTATAAAAGGTTCAAATGTTCGAAGATTATAGAGTTAAAAATTTTACCACCCCGGGAATCGAACCCGAGCCTGTTAAGTGAAAGTTAACTGTCCTAGCCACTAGACCATATTGAACCATAAAGAAGTATGATTTAAGAGCCATATGCATATTATTATTTCACCATACCAATTATACTAAGGCCAAAACAAAATCGTCGACTTGCAACCTTACTTTTGACACATTAGTTAAATCTTCATCAGGCTTAAAAAATTTTTTGCTAGTTAATTTCTAAATTGTTAATTTGTAGTTAATTTGTAAAGACATCCATTTAGCAAAGAAAAGTAATATTTTTTATAATAAATTATAGTAAAGAACGAACTTCAGTCCATAGTAACTAAAACAAGATTATAATCAGCTTTGGTATAAAATACTGTCATCCGGGTTGCAGCGGTAGCTAGCAACCTAGTAAGAGACGATCACGTCCAATGTTAAGAAATATAATCCGGGTTGCAGCGGTAGCTAGCAACCTAGTAAGAGACGATCACCTCCAATGTTAAGAAATATAAAAACCCATAGCTCCTAAAAAAGGAATCCGGGTTGCAGCGGTAGCTAGCAACCTAGTAAGAGACGATCACCTCCAATGTCAAGAAATATAAAACCCCCCAACTCCTAAAAAAAGAGTCAGATCAAAACAAAAAGTACACCATTAGAACCGCCTTGAATCCTCTATAAAGGAAACTTACCACCCTTTGGCTTGAATAACAAAGAAATATATTGGCTTGAAAATCAAGAAAATTGACTTTTACCACGTTATTCTCCACAAACGTGATATTTTTTTCTTTCCGCTTTTCTTTCCCTTTTGACGAGAATAACGTGGTTAAAGTCAATTTTCTTGATTTTCAAGCCAATATATTTCCATTGCTGTTCAAGCCAAGGGACAGAAAGTTTCCTATACAGGGGTTTCGGACAAGGCGGTTCTAATGGTGTACTTTTTGTTTTGATCTGACTCCTTTTTTAGGAGCTATGGGTTTTTATATTTCTTAACATTGGACGTGATCGTCTCTTACTAGGTTGCTAGCTACCGCTGCAACCCGGATTGCTAGCTAACGCTGCAACCCGGATATGGACTAAAGTTCGTTCTTTAATGTAAAAATTCGATGATCGAGCCTTTATGTAACCCGGATTAAAAAATTGTTATCATATCTTATATGTAACTTTTATTTTATAAGTCTTCGATAGTCTAATGGTAAGTATGGCCACTTGTTACCTGGGAGAAGGGGGTTCGATTCCCCGTCGGGGAGAACTTTTAATATGTTGAATTAAAAGCACTATCTTTTCAATTTAAAATTTAAGAAAGAAACTTGTTTATTTAAATTCTAGCTAAAATAATGAAGATAATATGAATGAACCACAGTGTTCAGTTTCTTTGGACTTGAGTTCGTTTTTTAACTATAAATACAAACAGGAAAAAGCCTACGGCTTTTTCTTCTTTTAAATAGTAAGAGACGAAACTCAAACAATCAAGTAGCTAATTAAGTCCAATGTATGGAATTGTTTGTTATTTCAGTGATCGTCTTTTAATGTAAACCGCTGCAACCCGGATCTAATACCCCCTTTATATAACCGTTTATTAAACCATAGGCATCTTATCATTCTTTACTATATGATTACAAACAGGAAAAAGCCTACGGCTTTTTCTTCTTTGGAATAGTAAGAGACGACCTGGCTACAAACTATGATTATGGCATCAATGATCAATCTTTAACATGAAATAGGCGGTAAGTTTAGAGCTGCCTTTGATAACAGAGATGATTTGTTAACAGAGATGATTTATGATGATTTCTTAAGGAATATAATTAAAATTTCTTAATGTAATAAAAATAATTTGTTTAAATTCCAAAAGGTTTTTAACCCCATTAATTTTCTTTAAAATGAACCATTGAACAACTCTCTACGATGTTCCAGTCCCAAGCTATCTGTTAAATTACTAACCTATACTATAATTAAGTGGTGTATAAAATTTAGTATAGGCAAAAAGTCGTTCTTTATTATATTTTTGCCATCTTCTTGTATTTCTGAATGTAATTTTTCCCTTTGTCCTTATGCGTTCTTCGGTACAACCTCGCAGAGAATTTAATTTTTTCATTATAGCTTTTGTCACCCCAGTATCTACCCATTATTCTGGTAGCAACTTTTTTCTTATGTTTGTTTCGGTAATCTATATCGTTATCATACCGTTCCTTGCTCTTTTGTTTCGCTGTCTCAATTTACCTTCTCGATACCCCTGATCCGTAAGATACCTCTGTTTTGCTCTGTCATATTTCATTTTCTTAAATCCTGGATCACAAGACATCTTAGTAGCAATCCTTACGCGTGCTCGAGCTTTATTGCGTTTGGTGGCATTTTTATCTCTTTTAAATAAACTTTTCTTATATTTCAGGATGTTAGCTTTATTTTTTGTGTAGTAAAGTTTTCTATTAGTAGAAATTTGGATTGTTCTATTTTGATATTGTTTTTGGTTATTCTTTCTTTTTTTCCACTCGCGTGAGACCATATTTTTTCAAGATTTAAAATTATTAAGCACACAAAATCCCGTGTCGAGTATCTAAAACCTAGCATAAAACAAAACTAATTTTAAAATTTTCAGGTATTTATCTTGTTTGAATTACAAAATTAGTATTATTGGTTAGACACCATAAATATTTTTGCAGTTTAAATAATAAGTTTAGTGATTCTGGACTGAAAACTAAAATAATTGCAATTATGAGACAATAATATGGAGATATGTACTTTACGGGTTACAGGATACAATAATAAATTTGAACTGAGATGAAAAAAAAATTTCTTCCAGGAGACAAAAAGCAAAACTAATTTTAGAATTTTCATGTATTTTTGTTGTTTAAATTAAAAAATTACTATTACTGATTAGGCATCATAAATATTTTTGCAGTTTACATAATAATTTTAGCGATTAAGCCAAAAAAGAAAATTTTGGTTCCAGGAGTTTCGGTTACTATTGAGACAAGTAGCTATTATTACTATAGAGTTCATTACATGGACTGTTTTTATTGCTTCAAAATTCAAATATCTTTGAAAAGACTGCAGTATGAAAATACATCAAAAATGCAATTTTTTTGACAAAATTGATTCTACTTTAAAAAGTATTTTATTTTTAAATACAAAAGTGACTAGATGTTGCAATTTCCTTTAAAATGAGAGAATATAACTGTGACAAGGTAAAGCACAACGAAACACTACTGAAATATTCCAACTCTTGCATTTCAACGAAAGAAATTCAAAATGAACTTTGAAAAATTAAGAGAATGTAACTGTGACATGGTAATCCACGACAAAACACTACTGAAACGAAAGAAATTCAAAATGAACTTTGAAAAATTAAGAGAATATAACTGTGACATGGTAAACCACGACAAAACACTACTGAAATATTCCAACTCTTGCATTTCACGAAAGAAATTCAAAATGAACTTTGAAAAATCAAGAGAATGTAACTGTGACAAGGTAAAGCACAAAAAGACACTACTGAAATATTCCAACTCTTGCATTTCAATGAAAGAAATTCAAAATGAACTTTGAAAAATCAAGAGAATGTAACTGTGACATGGTAAACCACGGCAAAACACTACTGAAACGAAATAAATTCAAAATGAACTCTGAAAAATCAATAGAATGTAACTGGGACTAGGTAAACCACGATAAAACACTACTAAAATATTTCAACTCTTGCATTTCACGAAAGAAATTCAAAATGAACTTTGAAACATCAAGAGAATGTAACTGTGACAAGGTAAAGCACAACGAAACACTACTGAAGTATTCCAACTCTTGCATTTCAACGAAAGAAATTCAAAATGAACTTTGAAAAATCAAGAGAATGTAATCTTGACAAGATAAAGCACAACAAGACACTACTGAAATATTCCAACTCTTGCATTTCAACGAAAGAAATTCAAAATGAACCTGAAAAATTAAGAGAATGTAACTGTGACATGGTAAACCACGACAAAACACTACTGAAACGAAAGAAATTAAAAATGAACTTTGAAAAATCAAGAGAATGTAACTGTGACATGGTAAACCACGACAAAACACTACTGAAATATTCCAACTCTTGCATTTCACGAAAGAAATTCAAAATGAACTTTGAAAAATCAAGAGAATTTAACTCTGACATGGTAAATCACGACAAAACACTACTGAAACGAAAGAAATTCAAAAGAAACTTTGAAAAATCAATAGAATGTAACTGGGACAAAGTAAACCACGATAAAACACTACTGAAATATTCCAACTCTTGCATTTCATGAAAGAAATTCAAAATGAACTTTGAAAAATCAAGAGAATGTAAAAATTCAAAATGAACTTTGAAAAATAAAAAAAAAATTAAAAAACATTGGGGGGGGGGCTTGGAGGGAGGGTGGAGGGATAGGGGTTGGAGGGATGGTGGAGGGATAGGGGTAGGACTTGGGGCCCAAGTATCAAAAGAAATTGTTTGTCTAGTATGCATCTCAAATCATCGTTGTAAGCATATTCTCATGATGATGCCATAAAAATGCCCCGAAACTTGTCACTTTTAACACCTATCAAAAATCCAATTGATAAATCGAATGTGCTTGAACTTGTTCCAGTTCATTGGAATGAACCTGTTACGATATTGTGAGGCTTATCATCAGTTGGGCAATGTCCCAGAAACAATTCATTGGATGTATTTCTAAAATCATAATATGTTCAAAAGGTTGTTGGTTCAGTCGATTAACGTGTCGTTCTTTTACCTTAGGAAATCACGGGTCTCACGTTCGATTCCTACATCAAACACAAATTTCATATAAATCAATGGGAAGATACTTAGAATGTAAAAAATAATATCATTGGAAAAGAAAAATATCATCATTAGCGTACAATAAAATGACATCAATAAAAAAAAAAAATAATGTAATTATGTAAGTTAATGTAATTATGTAAATTAATTAATAATAAATTAATTTATGTAAATTAGTTCAAGGTTAAACATAAGTCAACCACGCCTAACAAATTAAATTACAAAAAGAATTTCACAATTTCATACAAAGGAATCATCACGCACTTTGAACACAGGTCAACACGAATTTTCACGGTGGTTGAATTCCGGTCATTACACTGTCTGCTTGTATTTGACGGGAGCACTGTGCGCTACTTATCATTATAAATATATGGTGGGACTGTCCGCTACTTATCATTATAGCTATATGGGGGGACTGTCCGCTCTTAACTGTTATATCTGTGGAAAAGAAAAAAAAATATCCCGTTTAGGCAGAATGTTGTAGTAGCTGCCACTTTTCTCTATTTTCAAGCCAATATATTTCCCTTGCTTTTCAAGCCAAGGGACAGAAAGTTTCCTATACAGAGATTTCGGACAAGGCGGCTCTAATGGTGTACTTTTGATTCGGACAAGGCGGTTCTAATGGTGTACTTTTTGTTTTGATTTGACTCCTCTGTTAGGAACTATGGGTTTTTATATTTCTTAACATTTGTAATCACAAACAGGAAAAAACTTGTTACCTGTTCTTATTTGGAATAGTAAAAGACGAACTTCAGAGAGTCAGGCAACTAAATAAGTCTAATATGTGCCACGGTTTGTTCTTTTATTACTTTACTAGATTTCATCCATCTTTTCATCCATGATACCTATTAAAATTACATAATCCCCTGCTAGCCTATGAAAAGTTAACCCAGGCTAAATGTCGTTCTTTATTATGCTCCAGCTACCCTGGAGCCACCATATATCAGTTACTATGGGCGAGAGATCGTTCTATATAATAAAATTTACTATGTTATTACTAACTTTTAGTCTCCTTATGGGTTTTTCTATTCATTCTTTACTTTAAACATATTTATTCTTTATGTAATGCTAGGTTGCTAGCTACTGCTGCAACCCGGATAACTACTTTTGGAACCACCATATATCAGTTACTATGGGAAAAAGATCGTTCTTTACTGTACCATATATCAGTTACTATGGGCGAGAGATCGTTCTTTACTTGAAGGTTGCTAGATACCGCTGCAACCCGGATAAAATCGTGGCCATCATTACATCAAAACCTTTCTTATTTGAAAGGGATCTTAGACTCTTCAATTGGTATTTGGTCTTTATCTGCTCACAACTGTCACAATGCATTGTGGGGTATACATCCCTTATGTTAGCTACCTTATCAAGGCTCTCACCAAATAATTTTATTATTGTATTTTCATCCACAGAAACTCTAATATTGCTATCACCGTAAATGAAGTCTAGACTATTATTACGACAGAGTCTACTTGACACTTCTTCTATATAATGAAAAAATTTTTTCTTCCAGGAGACAAAAAGCAAAACTAATTTTAGAATTTTCATGTATTTTGTTGTTTAAATTAAAAAATTACTATTACTGATTAGGCATCATAAATATTTTTGCAGTTTACATAATAATTTTAGCGATTAAGCCAAAAAAGAAAATTTTGGTTCCAGGAGTTTCGGTTACTATTGAGACAAGTAGCTATTATTACTATAGAGTTCATTACCATGGACTGTTTTGTTGCTTCAAAATTCAAATATCTTTGAAAAGACTGCAGTATGAAAATACATCAAAAATGCAATTTTTTTGACAAAATTGATTCTACTTTAAAAAGTATTTTATTTTTAAATACAAAAGTGACTAGGTGTTGCAATTTCCTTTAAAATGAGCTATTATACAGCTCGCTATGATTTTCCAGTGCCCAGCTAGCTGAGCAGGAAAAAAAAGCGGAAAGAAAAAAATATCACGTTTGTGGAGAATAACGTGGTAAAAGTCAATTTTCTTGATTTTCAAGCCAATATATTTTCTTTGTTATTCAAGCCAAAGGGCGGTAAGTTTCCTTTATAGAGGATTCGGACAAGGCGGTTCTAATGGTGTACTTTTTGTTTTGATCTGACTCTTTTTTTTAGGAGTTGGGGGGTTTTATATTTCTTAACATTGGAGGTGATCGTCTCTTACTAGGTTGCTAGCTACCGCTGCAACCCGGATTTTCTTATGTTTGTTTCGGTAATCTTCATCATTATCATACCGTTCCCTGCTCTTTTGTCTAGCCTGCTCAATTCTTGCTTCTCTGTAATGTTCATCATTACCATACCGTTCTTTTGCTCTCTCAATTATTACTTCTCGATACGCCTGGTCGGTTGAATACCTTTTTTTTGCTCTCTCAATTATTACTTCTCGATACACCTGGTCGGTTGAATACCTTTGCTTTTTTCTTTTCAAGTTACTATCTCTGTTGTTTGTGTAGTACTCTTTCTTCAACTTGCGTATAGCCTGCTTTGATCTAACCATTATTCTAATCAAGAATGAGAGAATTTTCAGTTTTGACTTTCCTTATATACTAATTATGACGTCACTCTATTCACGTCATAGCTCTAATATAAAACTATGATGATCTTATATAGTAATTATGACGTCACTGCATCAAAAATACAGTTTTTATTGGAAAAATTTATTCTCTTTTAGAAATAATTTATTTTAGTTACTATAGATTTTTAACCCAATTAATTTCCTTTAAAATGAGCTATTGAACAACCCTCTACGATGTTCCAGTGCCAAGCTATCTCTGGATACAAAAAAAAAAAGAAAAGAGAAAAAAATATCCCGTTTGGGGAGAATAACGTGGTAAAAGTCAATTTTCTTGATTTTCAAGCCAATATATTTTCTTTGTTATTCAAGCCAAAGGGAGGTAAGTTTCCTTTATAGAGGATTCGGACAAGGCGGTTCTAATGGTGTACTTTTTGTTTTGATCTGACTCTTTTTTTAGGAGTTGGGGGGTTTTATATTTTTTTCTTTTTTTTTTGTATCCAGAGATAGCTTGGCACTGGAACATCGTAGAGGGTTGTTCAATAGCTCATTTTAAAGGAAATTAATTGGGTTAAAAATCTATAGTAACTAAAATAAATTATTTCTAAAAGAGAATAAATTTTTCCAATAAAAACTGTATTTTTGATGCAGTGACGTCATAATTACTATATAAGATCATCATAGTTTTATATTAGAGCTATGACGTGAATAGAGTGACGTCATAATTAGTATATAAGGAAAGTCAAAACTGAAAATTCTCTCATTCTTGATTAGAATAATGGTTAGATCAAAGCAGGCTATACGCAAGTTGAAGAAAGAGTACTACACAAACAACAGAGATAGTAACTTGAAAAGAAAAAAGCAAAGGTATTCAACCGACCAGGTGTATCGAGAAGTAATAATTGAGAGAGCAAAAAAAAGGTATTCAACCGACCAGGCGTATCGAGAAGTAATAATTGAGAGAGCAAAAGAACGGTATGGTAATGATGAACATTACAGAGAAGCAAGAATTGAGCAGGCTAGACAAAAGAGCAGGGAACGGTATGATAATGATGAAGATTACCGAAACAAACATAAGAAAATCCGGGTTGCAGCGGTAGCTAGCAACCTAGTAAGAGACGATCACCTCCAATGTTAAGAAATATAAAACCCCCCAACTCCTAAAAAAAGAGTCAGATCAAAACAAAAAGTACACCATTAGAACCGCCTTGTCCGAATCCTCTATAAAGGAAACTTACCACCCTTTGGCTTGAATAACAAAGAAAATATATTGGCTTGAAAATCAAGAAAATTGACTTTTACCACGTTATTCTCCACAAACGTGATATTTTTTTCTTTCCGCTTTTTTTTCCTGCTCAGCTAGCTGGGCACTGGAAAATCATAGCGAGCTGTATAATAGCTCATTTTAAAGGAAATTGCAACACCTAGTCACTTTTGTATTTAAAAATAAAATACTTTTTAAAGTAGAATCAATTTTGTCAAAAAATTGCATTTTGATGTATTTTCATACTGCAGTCTTTTCAAAGATATTTGAATTTTGAAGCAACAAAACAGTCCATGGTAATGAACTCTATAGTAATAATAGCTACTTGTCTCAATAGTAACCGAAACTCCTGGAACCAAAATTTTCTTTTTGGCTTAATCGCTAAAATTATTATGTAAACTGCAAAAATATTTATGATGCCTAATCAGTAATAGTAATTTTTTAATTTAAACAACAAAAATACATGAAAATTCTAAAATTAGTTTGCTTTTTGTCTCCTGGAAGAAAAAATTTTTTCATTATATAGAAGAAGTGTCAAGTAGACTCTGTCGTAATAATAGTCTAGACTTCATTTACGGTGATAGCAATATTAGAGTTTCTGTGGATGAAAATACAATAATAAAATTATTTGGTGAGAGCCTTGATAAGGTAGCTAACATAAGGGATGTATACCCCACAATGCATTGTGACAGTTGTGAGCAGATAAAGACCAAATACCAATTGAAGAGTCTAAGATCCCTTTCAAATAAGAAAGGTTTTGATGTAATGATGGCCACGATTTTATCCGGGTTGCAGCGGTATCTAGCAACCTTCAAGTAAAGAACGATCTCTCGCCCATAGTAACTGATATATGGTACAGTAAAGAACGATCTTTTTCCCATAGTAACTGATATATGGTGGTTCCAAAAGTAGTTATCCGGGTTGCAGCAGTAGCTAGCAACCTAGCATTACATAAAGAATAAATATGTTTAAAGTAAAGAATGAATAGAAAAACCCATAAGGAGACTAAAAGTTAGTAATAACATAGTAAATTTTATTATATAGAACGATCTCTCGCCCATAGTAACTGATATATGGTGGCTCCAGGGGTAGCTGGAGCATAATAAAGAACGACATTTAGCCTGGGTTAACTTTTCATAGGCTAGCAGGGGATTATGTAATTTTAATAGGTATCATGGATGAAAAGATGGATGAAATCTAGTAAAGTAATAAAAGAACAAACCGTGGCACATATTAGACTTATTTAGTTGCCTGACTCTCTGAAGTTCGTCTTTTACTATTCCAAATAAGAACAGGTAACAAGTTTTTTCCTGTTTGTGATTACAAATGTTAAGAAAATATAAAAACCCATAGTTCCTAACAGAGGAGTCAAATCAAAACAAAAAGTACACCATTAGAACCGCCTTGTCCGAATCAAAAGTACACCATTAGAGCCGCCTTGTCCGAAATCTCTGTATAGGAAACTTTCTGTCCCTTGGCTTGAAAAGCAAGGGAAATATATTGGCTTGAAAATAGAGAAAAGTGGCAGCTACTACAACATTCTGCCTAAACGGGATATTTTTTTTTCTTTTCCACAGATATAACAGTTAAGAGCGGACAGTCCCCCCATATAGCTATAATGATAAGTAGCGGACAGTCCCACCATATATTTATAATGATAAGTAGCGCACAGTGCTCCCGTCAAATACAAGCAGACAGTGTAATGACCGGAATTCAACCACCGTGAAAATTCGTGTTGACCTGTGTTCAAAGTGCGTGATGATTCCTTTGTATGAAATTGTGAAATTCTTTTTGTAATTTAATTTGTTAGGCGTGGTTGACTTATGTTTAACCTTGAACTAATTTACATAAATTAATTTATTATTAATTAATTTACATAATTACATTAACTTACATAATTACATTATTTTTTTTTTATTGATGTCATTTTATTGTACGCTAATGATGATATTTTTCTTTTCCAATGATATTATTTTTACATTCTAAGTATCTTCCCATTGATTTATATGAAATTTGTGTTTGATGTAGGAATCGAACGTGAGACCCGTGATTTCCTAAGGTAAAAGAACGACACGTTAATCGACTGAACCAACAACCTTTTGAACATATTATGATTTTAGAAATACATCCAATGAATTGTTCTGGGACATTGCCCAACTGATGATAAGCCTCACAATATCGTAACAGGTTCATTCCAATGAACTGGAACAAGTTCAAGCACATTCGATTTATCAATTGGATTTTTGATAGGTGTTAAAAGTGACAAGTTTCGGGGCATTTTTATGGCATCATCATGAGAATATGCTTACAACGATGATTTGAGATGCATACTAGACAAACAATTTCTTTTGATACTTGGGCCCCAAGTCCTACCCCTATCCCTCCACCATCCCTCCAACCCCTATCCCTCCACCCTCCCTCCAAGCCCCCCCCCCAATGTTTTTAATTTTTTTTTTATTTTTCAAAGTTCATTTTGAATTTTTACATTCTCTTGATTTTTCAAAGTTCATTTTGAATTTCTTTCATGAAATGCAAGAGTTGGAATATTTCAGTAGTGTTTTATCGTGGTTTACCTTGTCCCAGTTACATTCTATTGATTTTTCAAAGTTTCTTTTGAATTTCTTTCGTTTCAGTAGTGTTTTGTCGTGATTTACCATGTCAGAGTTAAATTCTCTTGATTTTTCAAAGTTCATTTTGAATTTCTTTCGTGAAATGCAAGAGTTGGAATATTTCAGTAGTGTTTTGTCGTGGTTTACCATGTCACAGTTACATTCTCTTGATTTTTCAAAGTTCATTTTTAATTTCTTTCGTTTCAGTAGTGTTTTGTCGTGGTTTACCATGTCACAGTTACATTCTCTTAATTTTTCAGGGTTCATTTTGAATTTCTTTCGTTGAAATGCAAGAGTTGGAATATTTCAGTAGTGTCTTGTTGTGCTTTATCTTGTCAAGATTACATTCTCTTGATTTTTCAAAGTTCATTTGAATTTCTTTCGTTGAAATGCAAGAGTTGGAATACTTCAGTAGTGTTTCGTTGTGCTTTACCTTGTCACAGTTACATTCTCTTGATGTTTCAAAGTTCATTTTGAATTTCTTTCGTGAAATGCAAGAGTTGAAATATTTTAGTAGTGTTTTATCGTGGTTTACCTAGTCCCAGTTACATTCTATTGATTTTTCAGAGTTCATTTTGAATTTCTTTCGTTTCAGTAGTGTTTGTCGTGGTTTACCATGTCACAGTTACATTCTCTTGATTTTTCAAAGTTCATTGTGGATTTCTTTCATTGAAATGCAAGAGTTGGAATATTTCAGTAGTGTCTTTTGTGCTTTACCTTGTCACAGTTACATTCTCTTGATTTTTCAAAGTTCATTTTGAATTTCTTTCGTGAAATGCAAGAGTTGGAATATTTCAGTAGTGTTTTTTCGTGGTTTACCATGTCACAGTTACATTCTCTTAATTTTTCAAAGTTCATTTTGAATTTCTTTCGTTTCAGCAGTGTTTTGTCGTGGTTTACCATGTCACAGTTACATTCTCTTAATTTTTCAAAGTTCATTTTGAATTTCTTTCGTTGAAATGCAAGAGTTGGAATATTTCAGTAGTGTTTCGTTGTGCTTTACCTTGTCACAGTTATATTCTCTTGATTTTTCAAAGTTCATTTTGGACTTGTTTCGTTGAAATGCAAGAGTTGTAATATTTCAGTAGTGTTTTGTCGTGGTTTACCTTGTCAAAGTTACATTCTCTTGATTTTTCAAAGTTCATTGTGGATTTTTTTCCTTGAAATGCAAGAGTTGGAATATTTCAGTAGTGTTTTGTCATGGTTTACCTTGTCACAGTTACATTCTATTGATTTTTCAAAGTTCATTTTGGACTTGTTTCGTTGAAATGCAAGAGTTGGAATATTTCAGTAGTGTTTTGTCGTGGTTTACCATGTCACGGTTAAATTCTCTTGATTTTTTAAAGTTCATTGTGGATTTCTTTCCTTGAAATGCAAGAGTTGGAATATTTCAGTAGTGTTTGGTCGTGGTTTACCATGTCACAGACACATTCTCTTAATTTTTCAAAGTTCATTTTTGGATTTCTTTCGTTGAAATGCAACAGTTGGAATATTTCAGAAGTGTTTTGTTGTGCTTTACCTTGTCACGGTTACATTCTCTTGATTTTTCAAAGTTCATTTTGGATTTTTACATTCTCTTGATTTTTCAAAGTTCATTTTGAATTTCTTTCGTTGAAATGCAAGAGTTGGAATATTTCAGTAGTGTTTCGTTGTGCTTTACCTTGTCACAGTTACATTCTCTTGATTTTTCAAAGTTCATTGTGGATTTCTTTCCTTGAAATGCAAGAGTTGGAATATTTCAGTAGTGTTTTGTCATGGTTTACCTTGTCACAGTTACATTCTATTGATTTTTCAAAGTTCATTTTGAATTTCTGTCGTTGAAATGCAAGAGCTGGAATATTTCAGTAGTGTTTTATCGTGGTTTACCTTGTCACAGTTACATTCTCTTGATTTTTCAAAGTTCATTGTGGATTTCTTTCCTTGAAATGCAAGAGTTGGAATATTTCAGTAGTGTTTGGTCGTGGTTTACCATGTCACAGATACATTCTCTTAATTTTTCAAAGTTCATTTTTTGGATTTCTTTCGTTGAAATGCAAGAGTTGGAATATTTCAGTTGTGTCTTGTTGTGCTTTACCTTGTCACTGTTACATTCTCTTAATTTTTCAAAGTTCATTTTGGATTTCTTTTGTTGAAATGCAAGAGTTGGAATATTTCAGTAGCTTTTTTGTGCTTTACCTCAGTCACAGTTACATCCTCTTGATTTTTCAAAGTTGATTTGGAATTTCTTTCGTGAAATGCAAGAGTTGGAATATTTCAGTGGTGTTTTGTCATGGTTTACCATATCACAGTTACATTCTCTTGATTTTTCAAAGTTCATTTTGAATTTCGTTCGTGAAATGCAAGAGTTGGAATATTTCAGTAGTGTTTTATCGTGGTTTACCTTTTCACAATTACATTCTCTTGATTTTTCAAAGTTGATTTTGAATTTCTTTCGTGAAATGCAAGAGTTGGAATATTTCAGTAGTGTTTTGTCATGGTTTACCATATCACTGTTACATGCTCTTGATTTTTCAAAGTTCATTTTGAATTTCGGTCGTGAAAGGCAAGAGTTGGAATATTTCAGTAGTGTTTTGTTATGGTTTACCTTGTCACAGTTACATTCTCTTGATTTTTCAAAGTTTATTTTTAATTTCTCTCGTTGAAATGCAAGACTTGGAATATTTCAGTAGTGTTTTGTCATGGTTTACCTTGCCACAGTTACATTCTCTTGATTTTGCAAAGTTCATTTTGAATTTCTTTCATTGAAATGCAAGAGTTGGAATATTTCAGTAGTGTTTTGTCGTGGTTTACCATCTCACAGTTACATTCTCTTGATTTTTCAAAGTTCATTTTGGATTTCTTTCGTTGAAATGCAAGAGTTGGAATATTTCAGTAGTGTTTTGTCATGGTTTACCTTGTCAAAGTTACATTCTCTTGATTTTTCAAAGTTCATTTTGAATTTCTTTCATTGAAATGCAAGAGTTGGATCATTTCAGTAGTGTTTTGTCGTGGTTTACCTTGTCACAGTTACATTCTCTTATTTTTCAAAGTTCATTTTGAATTTCTTTCGTTGAAATACAAGAGTTGGAATATTTTAGTAGTGTTTTGTTGTGCTTTACCTTGTCCCAGCTACCTTCTCTTGATTTTTCAAAGTTCATTGTGGATTTCTTTCCTTGAAATACAAGAGTTGGAATATTTCAGTAGTGTTTTGTCATGGTTTACCTTGTCACAGTTACATTCTCTTGATTTTTCAAAGTTCATTTTGGATTTCTTTCGTTGAAATGCAAGAGTTGGAATATTTCAGTAGTGTTTTGTCGTGGTTTACCTGTCACGGTTACATTCTCTTGATTTTTCAAAGTTCATTGTGGATTTCTTTCCTTGAAATGCAAGAGTTGGAATATTTCAGTAGTGTTTTGTCATGGTTTACCTTGTCACAGTTACATTCTCTTGATTTTTCAAAGTTCATTTTGGATTTGTTTCGTTGAAATGCAAGAGTTGGAATATTTCAGTAGTGTTTTGTCGTGGTTTACCTTGTCACGGTTACATTCTCTTGATTTTTCAAAGTTCATTGTGGATTTCTTTCCTTGAAATGCAAGAGTTGGAATATTTCAGTAGTGTTTTGTCGTGGTTTACCATGTCACAGTTACATTCTCTGATTTTTCAAAGTTCATTTTTTGGATTTCTTTCGTTGAAATGCAAGAGTTGGAATATTTCAGTAGTGTCTTGTTGTGCTTTACCTTGTCACTGTTACATTCTCTTGATTTTTCAAAGTTCATTTTGGATTTTATTCGTTGAAATGCAAGAGTTGGAATATTTCAGTAGCTTTTTGTTGTGCTTTACCTCGTCACAGTTACATCTCTTGATTTTTCAAAGTTGATTTGGAATTTCTTTCGTGAAATGCAAGAGTTGGAATATTTCAGTAGTGTTTTGTTATGGTTTACCTTGTCACAGTTACATGCTCTTGATTTTTCAAAGTTCATTTTGAATTTCTTTCGTGAAATGCAAGAGTTGGAATATTTCAGTAGTGTTTTATCGTGGTTTACCTTTTCACAATTACATTCTCTTGATTTTTCAAAGTTCATTTTGAATTTCTTTCGTGAAATGCAAGAGTTGGAATATTTCAGTAGTGTTTTGTCGTGGTTTACCATGTCACAGTTACATTCTCTTGATTTTTCAAACTTCATTTTGAATTTCGTTCGTGAAATGCAAGAGTTGGAATATTTCAGTAGTGTTTTGTTATGGTTTACCTTGTCACAGTTACATTCTCTTGATTTTTCAAAGTTCATTTTGAATTTCTTTCGTTGAAATGCAAGACTTGGAATATTTCAGTAGTGTTTTGTCATGGTTTACCTTGCCACAGTTACATTCTCTTGATTTTGCAAAGTTCATTTTGAATTTCTTTCATTGAAATGCAAGAGTTGGAATATTTCAGTAGTGTTTTGTCGTGGTTCACCATCTCACAGTTACATTCTCTTGATTTTTCAAAGTTCATTTTGGATTTCTTTCGTTGAAATGCAAGAGTTGGAATATTTCAGTAGTGTTTTGTCATGGTTTACCTTGTCAAAGTTACATTCTCTTGATTTTTCAAAGTTCATTTTGAATTTCTTTCATTGAAATGCAAGAGTTGGATCATTTCAGTAGTGTTTTGTCGTGGTTTACCTTGTCACAGTTACATTCTCTTATTTTTCAAAGTTCATTTTGAATTTCTTTCGTTGAAATACAAGAGTTGGAATATTTAGTAGTGTTTTGTTGTGCTTTACCTTGTCACAGCTACATTCTCTTGATTTTTCAAAGTTCATTTTGGATTTCTTTCGTTGAAATGCAAGAGTTGGAATATTTCAGTAGTGTTTTGTCATGGTTTACCTCGTCACAGTTACATTCTCTTGATTTTTCAAAGTTCATTTTGGATTTCTTTCGTTGAAATGCAAGAGTTGGAATATTTCAGTAGTGTTTTGTCGTGGTTACCTGTCACGGTTACATTCTCTTGATTTTTCAAAGTTCATTGTGGATTTCTTTCCTTGAAATGCAAGAGTTGGAATATTTCAGTAGTGTTTGGTCGTGGTTTACCATGTCACAGATACATTCTCTTAATTTTTCAAAGTTCATTTTTTGGATTTCTTTCGTTGAAATGCAAGAGTTGGAATATTTCACAAGTGTTTTGTTGTGCTTTACCTTGTCACGGTTACATTCTCTTGATTTTTCAAAGTTCATTTTGGATTTTTACATTCTCTTGATTTTTCAAAGTTCATTTTGGATTTCTTTCGTGAAATGCAAGAGTTGGAATATTTCAGTTGTGTCTTGTTGTGCTTTACCTTGTCACTGTTACATTCTCTTAATTTTTCAAAGTTCATTTTGGATTTTTTTCGTTGAAATGCAAGAGTTGGAATATTTCAGTAGTGTTTTGTCGTGCTTTACCTTGTCACAGTTACATTCTCTTGATTTTTCAAAGTTGATTTTGAATTTCTTTCGTGAAATGCAAGAGTTGGAATATTTCAGTAGTGTTTTGTCATGGTTTACCATATCACTGTTACATGCTCTTGATTTTTCAAAGTTCATTTTTAATTTCGTTCGTGAAATGCAAGAGTTGGAATATTTCAGTAGTATTTTATCGTGGTTTAACTTTTCACAATTAAATTCTCTTGATTTTTCAAAGTTGATTTTGAATTTCTTTCGTTGAAATGCAAGAGTTGGAATATTTCAGTGGTGTTTTGTCATGGTTTACCATGTCACTGTTACATGCTCTTGATTTTTCAAATTTCATGTTGAATTTCGTTCGTGAAATGCAAGAGTTGGAATATTTCAGTAGTGTTTTGTTATGGTTTGCCTTGTCACAGTTACATTCTCTTGATTTTTTCAAAGTTTATTTTGAATTTCTTTCGTTGAAATGCAAGACTTGGAATATTTCAGTAGTGTTTTGTCTTGGTTTACCTTGCCACAGTTACATTCTCTTGATTTTGCAAAGTTCATTTTGAATTTCTTTCATTGAAATGCAAGAGTTGGAATATTTCAGTAGTGTTTTGTCGTGGTTCACCATCTCATAGTTACATTCTCTTGATTTTTCAAAGTTCATTTTGGATTTCTTTCGTTGAAATCCAAGAGTTGGAATATTTCAGTAGTGTTTTGTCATGGTTTACCTTGTCAAAGTTACATTTTCTTGATTTTTCAAAGTTCATTTTGAATTTCTTTCATTGAAATGCAAGAGTTGGATTATTTCAGTAGTGTTTTGTCGTAGTTTACCTTGTCACAGTTACATTCTCTTAATTTTTCAAAGTTCATTTTGAATTTCTTTCGTTGAAATACAAGAGTTGGAATATTTTAGTAGTGTTTTGTTGTGCTTTACCTTGTCACAGCTACCTTCTCTTGATTTTTCAAAGTTATCTTGAATTTCTTTCATTGAAACTCAAGAGTTTGAATATTTTAGTAGTGTTCTTATCGTGATTTACCTTGTCACAATTACATTCTCTTGATTTTTCAAAGTTCATTTTGGATTTCTTTCGTTGAAATACAAGAGATGGATAATTTCAGTAGTGTTTTTGTCATGGTTTACCTTGTCACAGTTACATTCTCTTGATTTTTCAAAGTTATTTTGAATTTCTTTTTTGAAATGCAAGAGTTGGAATATTTTAGTAGTGCTTTATCATGGTTTACCTTGTCACAGTTACATTCTCTTTATTTTTCAAAGTTCATTACAATAAAGAACGATACCTAGCCCATATTAACTGAAACATAAATAGGGATTATGTAATTTCCCTCAGTATCATGGCTGTGGAGATGGCTGAAAACTAGTCTGGGTTGCAGCGGTAGCTAGCAACCTAGTAAGATACATTGAACTTAGTTAGCTACTGGATGTGTTAAGATTCGTCTCTTACTATTTCAAAGAAGAACAAGCCGTAGGCTTTTTCCTGTTTGTAATGTGGTTTATTTTGTTAATTATAGGGAATCCTGTGTAAGGGTATCAGACAAGGCGGTTCTAAAAGTATATAAAAAGGTTCCACTTCAGTTCAGATGTTTCCCCAAAGACATAAATTTAAAATTCTCCTCCAAATTTTTTGTAGAAGATAGAAAAAGTTACACATTGATCATGAATATTTCACTATGAAGATAAGGAGCTAATTTTCTCATTGATGTAAAGAAAAGTTCAAGTTCTTTTCCTAACTATCCATATGAAAAGAAATAAGTTACAG
Organism: Artemia sinica; assembly: GCA_027921565.1. Taxonomy (NCBI): domain Eukaryota; kingdom Metazoa; phylum Arthropoda; class Branchiopoda; order Anostraca; family Artemiidae; genus Artemia; species Artemia sinica. Next base: position 223,200 of record JAPEVW010000043.1, read on the forward strand.
ATCAATTCTGTTTTTCAAGAAAAAATAATTTCGACTTCAGTTCAGATTTTTCTGAAAGAGATGGAAATTTTTAAAATTACTGTTATAAATTTTTCATAGAAGATAGAAAAAGTTATACGTTGATCATGAAAAGTTAACTCAAGTCTGAATTTTATTAGAGAACTTACAGTTCAATTCTAATTTCTCCAGAGAAAAAAAAACTTCCACTTCAGTTCTTAATTTCACAGACACCAAGAAATTTGAAGTTCTCTTCTGAATTTTCTTAGAGAAAAGAAAAAAGTTATAGTTCAATTCTAATTTTTTTCCAAAGAAAATAAAAAATCTCCCACTTTTTAATAAACATTCTAAGCAATTAACATGCTAACGTTTCCTAAGATAATAGAAATATAACAAAGTAATGCATAAAATATTTTTATTGAAGTAACAACATGTAGTAATCCGGGTTGCAGCGGTAGCTAGCAACCTAGTAAGAGACGATCACGTCCAATGTTAAGAAATATAAAAACCCATTGTTCCTAAAAAAGGAGTCAGATCAAAACAAAAAGTACACCATTAGAACCGCCTTGTCCGAAACCCCTGTTTAGGAAACTTTCTGTCCCTTGGCTTGAACAGCAAGGGAAATATAGTGGCTTGAAAATCAAGAAAATTGACTTTAACCACGTTATTCTCCCCAAACGGGATATTTTTTCTCTTTTCTTTTTTTGTATCCAGAGATAGCTTGGTACTGGAACATCGTAGAGGGTTGTTCAATAGCTCATTTTAAAGGAAATTAATTGGGTTAAAAACCTTTAGTAATTAAAATAAATTATTTCCAAAAGAGAATAAATTTTTCCACCAAAACTGCATTTTCGATGTCTTTTCACACTGCAGTCTTTCAAACATAATCGTATACCAGCGGTAACATTTGAACCCACGCCTCCGAAGAGACTGGTGGCTAACACCAGTGCCTTGGACCACTCGGCCAGGCTGCCTCTCATAAATAAATATATATGTGAATTTGGGTTGCAGCAGTAGCTAGCAACCTAGTAAGAGACGATCAGTCCAATGCTAAGAAATATAACAAAACTCCTAAAAATAGAGTCATTACAGTAAAGAACGATCTCTCGCCAATAATAACTGATATACGGTGGCTCCAGAGGTAGCTACAAGTATATAATGTAACTCCTAAAAACAAGTCAAATCAAAACAAAAAGTACACCATTAGAACCGCCTTGTCCGAAACCCCTATGTATAAAAATTTTACATAAAGGCTCGATCATCGAATTTAAGCTGATGTTACATTAAAAGACGATCATTGGAATAAAAAGTTATTGCATGCATTGGACTTAGTTAGCTACTTGATCGTTTGAGGTTCGTCTCTTACTATTTCAAAGAAGAAAAAGCCGTAGGCTTTTTATTGTTTGTAATATTTTCCTGTTTGTTATCAGGGTTACATCGGTATTACATAATCAGGGTTGCAGCGGTAGCTAGCAACCTAGTAAGAGACGATCACGTCCAATGTTAAGAAATATAAAAACCCATAGTTCCTAACAAAGCAGTCAGATCAAATTCAAAAGTACACCATTAGAACTGCCTTGTCCGAAACCCCTGTATAGTAAGCTTTCTGTCCCTTGGCTTGAACAGTAAGGGAAATATATTGGCTTGAAAATCAAGAAAAGTGGCAGCTACTACAACATTCTGCCTAAACGGGATATTTTTTTTCTTTTTTTCTTTTTTTTATAATAAAGAACGACATCTTGCCTATACTAAATTTTACACGCCACTTAATTATAGTATACGTTAATAATTCAACAGATTGCTCCGCATTGGAACATCGCAGAGAGTTTCTCAATGGGTGATTTTAAAGAAAATTACTGGGGTTAAAAACCTTCTGTAATTAAAAAAAAATTATTTTTATTACATTAAGATATTTCAATTATGTTCCTTAAGAAATCATCATAAGTAAAAATTTCCCATACGGAAATAGAACTCAAGCCAACTGGTTGAGAGCTATCCCAACCTCTAGACCATATAGGATGCATTAAAATATCTGATTAGTGAAGTTTATGTTAAAGAACAAATTATAACCCTAGTTAGCTGTCTGATTATTTGAGGATCGTCTCTTACTATTCCAAAGAAGAAAAAGCTGTAGGCTTTTTCCTGTTTGTAATTTATAATCCGGGTTCTAGCGGTAGTTATAGTAAAGTTAGGATTTATGATAAAGGACGACCTCTTGCCTATACTAAATTTTACACGCCACTTAATTATAGTATACGTTAATAATTCAACAGATAGCTTCGCATTGGAACATCGCAGAGAGTTTCTCAATGGCTCATTTTAAAGAAAATTACTGTGGTCAAAAACCTTCTGTAATTAAAAAAAATTATTTTTTATTGCATTAAGATATTTTAATTATGTTCCTTAAGAAATCATCATAAGTAAAAATTTCCCATATGGAAATTGAACTCAAGCCAACTGGTTAAGAGCTATCCCAACCTCTAGACCCTATAGATGTACTAAAATATCTGATTAATGAAGTTTATGTTAAAGAACAAATTATAAACCTAGTTAGCTGTCTGATTATTTGAGGATCGTCTCTTACTATTCCAAAGAAGAAAAAGCCGTAGGCTTTTTCCTGTTTGTAATTTATAATCCGGGTTCTAGCGGTAGTTATAGCAAATCCGAGTTGCAGCGGTAGCTAGCAACCTAGTAAGAGACGATCACCTCCAATGTTAAGAAATATAAAACCCCCCAACTCCTAAAAAAAGAGTCAGATCAAAACAATTACATAAAGGACCGATATAGTTCTTTATAAATGGTCTGAGTCAATACGTTTTTTATATATATTACAAAGAGAACGAACTCTAGTTCATATAAACTGAAATACTGAGTCACTATATGACATATAGTGGTTGCAGCGGTATCTCCGGGTTGCAGCGGTAGTTAGCAACCTAGTAAGAGACGATCACGTCCAATGTTAAGAAATATAAAAACCCATAGTTCCTAAAAAAGGAGTCAGATCAAAACAAAAAGTACACCATTAGAACCGCCTTGTCCGAAACCCCTGTGTAGGAAACTTTCTGTCCCTTGGCTTGAACAGCAAGGGAAATATATTGGCTTGAAAATTAAGAAAATTGACTTTAACCACGTTATTCTCCCCAAACGGGAAATTTTTTTCTCTTTTCTTTTTTTGTATCCAGAGATAGCTTGGCACTGGAACATCGTAGAGGGTAGTTCAATAGCTCATTTTAAAGGAAATTAATTTGGTTAAAAACCTTTTGTAACTAAAATAAATTATTTCTAAAAGAGAATAAATTTTTCCACCAAAAACTGCATTTTCGATGTCTTTTCACACTGCAGTCTTTCAAACATAATCGTATACCAGCGGTAAGATTTGAACCCACGCCTCCGAAGAGACTGTTGGCTAACACCAGTGCCTTGGACCACTTGGCCAGGCTGCCTCTCATAAATAAATATATATGTGAATTTGGGTTGCAGCAGTAGCTAGCAACCTAGTAAGAGATGATCAGTCCAATGCTAAGAAATATAACAAAACTCCTAAAAATAGATTCAAATCAGTAAAGAACAATCTCTTGCCAATAGTAACTGATATACGGTGGCTCCAGAGGTAGCTACAATCCGGGTTGCAGCGGTAGCTAGCAACCTAGTAAGAGACGATCACGTCCAATGTTAAGAAATATAAAAACCCATAGTTCCTAACAAAGGAGTCAGATCAAAACAAAAAGTACACCATTAGAACCGCATTGTCCGAAACCCCTGTATAGGAAACTTTCTGTCCCTTGGCTTGAACAGCAAGGGAAATATATTGGCTTGAAAATCAAGAAAATTGACTTTAACCACGTTATTCTCCCCAAACGGGATATTTTTTTCTTTTTTTTTCTTTTCCACAGATAGCTTGGCACTGGAACATCGTAGAGGGTTGTTCAATAGCTCATTTTAAAGGAAATTAATTGGGTTAAAAATCTATAGTAACTAAAATAAATTATTTCTAAAAGAGAATAAATTTTTCCACCAAAAACTGCATTTTTGATGTCTTTTCACACTGCAGTCTTTCAAACATAATCGTATACCAGCGGTAAGATTTGAACCCACGCCTCCGAATCTAGTAAGAGACGATCAGTCCAATGCTAAGAAATATAACAAAACTCCTAAAAATAGAGTCAAATCAAAACAAAAGTACATCATTAGAATTACCTTGTCTGAAACCCTACTAGATAAATATTGAATGTCGTCATAGTTTTATATTAGAGCTATGACGTGAATAGAAAAACACGAAAATATATTGTTGTTTCTGAAGACGTCATGAAATAATATCATTGCGCTATGACGTCAATAAAATCATTACGCCGTGACGTCATAATTACTATATAAGAAGCGTCAGAACTGTAAATGCTCTCATTCATAATTACATAATGGTTTCAATCAAGCAAGCTGCACGCAAGTTGAAAAAACAGTACTACACAAACAACAGAGATAGTAACTTGAAAAGAAAAAAGCAAAGGTATTCAACCGACCAGGCGTATCGAGAAGTAATAATTGAGAGAGCAAAACAAAACAGCAAGATGTGTTATCTCAATGATGAAGATTATAGACATGCAAAAATTGAGACAGCCAAACAAAAGTTCAAGGATAGTTATCACAATGATGAAGATTACCGCATCAAATATAAGAAAAACCAAAAGCAAAGGTATTCAACCGTCCAGGTGTATCGAGAATTATTATAAAGAACGAACATTTTACCGATTATCTACTAATAACCATATATGACGTAATAAGTGACATGACGTAATATCTAAAACCTATTGTGTACTAATAACCATATATGACTTAATGAGCGACGTGACGTAAAAATTGAAAAAATTAATTTTTATTTTATTTTCGTTTTTAGTTCAGAATCGCTAAAGTTATAAACTGCAAAAATATTTATGGTGTCTGAACAATAGTTTTAATCTTTTAATTTAGACTAGAAAAATACCTGAAAATTTAAAAATTAGTTTAATTTTTTGTTAGGTTCTTGATACTTGATACAGGACATAAAAATTCAACTAATGGTTGCATAATGGTTTCAATCAAACAAGCTACACGCAAGTTAAAAAAAAAGTACTACCAAAAAAACAGAGATAGCATCTTGAAAAGAGAAAAGCAAAGGTATTCAACCGACCAGGCGTATCGAAATGCGAAAATTGATAGTGACAAACAGCGTTATTGTAATGATGTAGTTTATATACATGCGAAAATTGAGACAGCCAAACAAAAGAGCAAGGAACGGTATGATAACGATATAGATTACCGAAACAAACATAAGAAAAAAGTTGCTACCAGAATAATATTTAGATACTGGGGTGACAAAAGCTATAATGAAAAAATTAAATTCTCTGCGAGGTTGTACCGAAGAACGCATAAGGACAAAGGGAAAAATTTACAATAAGGAACGAACTGAACCCATAGTAACTTAAGTGTTATTATAATAAAGAAGGAACGCTTGCTCATAGTATCTGAAATATTAATTAAAAGTAGTAGCTCTAGCTTTAGTGGCAGTATTATCATCGGTAAACTTTTCTAGAGTATGGTGCAATAATTGACTTACATGCTTTATTCTCTGAAATTCGTCTCTTACTACTCAAACTAAGAAAAAGCCGTAGGCTTTTTCCTGTTTGTAATCCGGGTTGCTGCGGTATATAGCAACCTAGTAAGAGACGATACAATAAAGAACGAACTGTTGCGTATACTAACTTGCATAGGCAACCGGGTTGCAGTGGTAACTAGCAACCTAATAAGAGACGATCACGTCTGATGTTAAGAAATATAAAATTACATTAAAGAATATAGTAAAGATCGACCTCTAGCTTATTTGAATTTTAAATTAAACGATTTTAATTACTACTTAAGAACGACAAATATGTAAATTCTCTCATTCTTGTCCGGGTTGCAGCGGTAGCTAGCAACCTAGTAAGAGACGATCACGTCCAATGTTAATAAATATAAAAACCCATAGTTCCTAACAGAGGAGTCAGATCAAAACAAAAAGTACACCATTAGAACCGCCTTGTCCGAAACCCCTGTATAGGAAACTTTCTGTCCCTTGGCTTGAACAGCAAGGGAAATATATTGGCTTGAAAATGAAGAAAATTGACTTTAACCACGTTATTCTCCCCAAACGGGATATTTTTTTCTCTTTTCTTTTTTCTTTTCCACAGATAGCTTATCACTGGAACATTGTAGAGGGTTGTTCAATAGCTCATTTTAAAGGAAATTAATTGGGTTAAAAATTTATAATAAAGAACGACCTCTTGCCTATACTAAATTTTATACGCCACTTATTTATAGTATAGGTTAGTAATTCAACAGATAGATTGGTACTGGAACATTGTAGAGAATTGTTCAATGGCTCATTTTAATCCGGGTTGCAGCGGTAGCTAGCAACCTAGTAAGAGACGATCACCTCCAATGTTAAGAAATATAAAAACCCATAGTTCTTAAAAAAAGAGTCAGATCAAAACAAAAAGTACACCATTAGAACCGCCTTGTCCGAAACCCCTGCATAGTAAAATTTCTGTCCCTTGGCTTGAACAGCAAGGGAAATATATTGGCTTGAAAATCAAGAAAAGTGGCAGCTACTACAACATTCTGCCTAAACGGGATATTTTTTCTTTTTTTCTTTTTTTTTTCTTTTTTTGTATCCAGAGATAGCTTGGCACTGGAACATCGTAGAGGGTTGTTCAATAGCTCATTTTAAAGGAAATTAATTGGGTTAAAAATCTATAGTAACTAAAATAAATTATTTCTAAAAGAGAATAAATTTTTCCACCAAAAACTGCATTTTGATGTCTTTTCACACTGCAGTCTTTCAAACATAATCGTATACCAGCGGTAAGAATTGAACCCACGCCTCTGAAGAGACTGGTGGCTAACACCAGTGCCTTGGACCACTCGGCCAGGCTGCCTCTCATAAATAAATATATATTTGAATTTGGGTTGCAGCAGTAGCTAGCAACCTAGTAATAGACGATCAGTCCAATGCTAAGAAATATAAAAACCCAAAACTCCTAAAAATAGAGTCAGATCAAAACAAAAGTACATCATTAGATTATAATAAAGAACGACCTCTTGCCTATACTAAATTATATAGGCCACTTAACTATAGTATAGGTTAGTAAATTTACATTAAAAGACGATCACTGAAATAACAAACCATTCCATACATTGGACTTTGTTAGCTACTAATTGATTGTTTGAGTTTCATCTCTTACTATTTAAAAGAAGAAAAAGCCGTAGGCTTTTTCCTGTTTGTATTTATAGTTAAAAAACGAACTCAAGTCCAAAGAAACTGATTTACATTAAAGAACGAACTTTAGTCAATAGTAACTGCACTATTATAAGGAATCATTATATAGATGATGAAATTTCCAAGATTGATGAATGACGTCATATTCATCCTATTCGTCAATTCGTCATATTCATCTATTCATCAATAGATGATGAATTTTTCAAGATTGATAAATGACGTCATAATTGTAGATATTTAATCATCATAATAGAGAGTTACATTAAAAGACGATCATTGGAATAACAAACAGTTGTATGCATTTGACCTAGTTAGCTACCTGATTGTTTAAGGTTCATCTTTTACTATTTCAAAGAAGAAAAAGCAGTAGGATTTTTCCTGTTTGTAATCAGGTTTATTTTGTTATTTACATTAAAGAACGAACTTTAGTCAATAGTAACTGCAGTATTATAAGCAATCATTATATAGATGATGAATTTTCAAAGATTGATGAATGACGTCATATTCATCATATTCGTCAATTCGTCATATTCATCTATTCATCAATAGATGATGAATTTTTCTATTACATAAAGGCTCGATCATCGAATTTAAGCTGAAACTAGGTAAAGGACAATTATGCCTCCATATATTCACAGTGATGTATAAGATTTCCCATTACATCTGTAAACTGTTCCACAGTTGCCGGTCCATACCTAGGAAGCTTTTCACTAAGCATGCAACATTTTTTTCGGATATTACTATGAAGTTTTGCTAAAGCATCTCTAGCTGACTTTTCAACAAAATCCATTCTTTCAGAAATAATTTAAATCTTTAATTTTGAATATTTTTTGTAATCCCGGTAAAACATTCGTAAAATTTTTCTCAATTTACAAAAATCAGCCTGTGCGTTCTTTGCAGCTTGTGTGAAATGCAAATATATCTATGGTATCCAAGCAATATTTTGAATATTTCAATTCAAGCTAGAAAAATATCTTAAAATGTTAAAATTAGTTTTATCTTTGGTTAGGTTCTACCTACCCAATGTGGGGTTTACTATGTATTTTCAGACCAAAAAATTCAATTTTATAATGTATTTTATTTTTCAGTTTAGAATCGCTAAAGTTATTATGTAAACTGCAAAAATATTTATGATATCTTGTGTATACTGCAAAAATATCCATGGTATCCGAGCAATAGTTCGAATATTTCAATTCAAGCTAGAAAAATACCTTAAAATTTTAAAATTAGTTTTATGTTTGGTTAGGTTCTATCCGGGTTGCAGCGGTAGCTAGCAACCTAGTAAGAGACGATCACGTCCAATGTTAAGAAATATAAAAACCCATAGTTCCTAAAAAAGGAGTCAGATCAAAACAAAAAGTAAACCATTAGAACTGCCTTGTCCGAAACCCCTGTGTAGTAAACTTTCTGTCCCTTGGCTTGAACAGTAAGGGAAATATATTGGCTTGAAAATCAAGAAAAGTGGCAGCTACTACAACATTCTGCCTAAACGGGATATTTATTTCTCTATTCTTTTGTATCCAGAGATAGCTTGGCACTGGAACATCGTAGAGAGTTGTTCAATGGCTCATTTTAAAGGAAATTAATTGGGTTAAAAATCTTTTGTAACTAAAATAAATTATTTCTAAGAGAGAATACATTTTTCCACTAAAAACTGCATTTTTGATGTCTTTTCATACTGCAGTCTTTTCAAAGATATTTGATTTTTGTGCATAAATCATAATCGTATACCAGCGGTAAGATTTCAACCCTCGCTTCCGAAGAGACTGGTGACTAACACCAGCACCTTGGACCACTCGGCCACGCTGCCTCTCATAACTATATATGTGAATCTGGGTCGCAGCAGTAGTCCGGGTTGCAGCGGTAGCTAGCAACCTAGTAAGAGACGATCACGTCCAATGTTAAGAAATATAAAAACCCATATAGTCCTAAAAAAGGAGTCAGATCAAAACAAAAAGTACACCGTTAGAACCGCCTTGTTCGAAACCCCTTGAAAGGAAACTTACCGCCCTTTGGCCTGAACAGCAAGGGAAATATATTGGCTTGAAAATCAAGAAAAGTGACAGCTACTACAACATTCTGCCTAAACGGGATATTTTTTTTTCTTTCTTTTCCAGAGACAGCTTTGCACTGGAACATCGTAGATAGTTGTTAAATGGCTCATTTTAAAGGAAATTAATTGGGTTAAAAATCTATAGTAACTAAAATAAATTATTTCTAAAAGAGAATAAATTTTTCCACCAAAAACTGCATTTTTGATGTCTTTCCATACTGCAGTCTTTTCAAAGATATTTGAATTTTGAAGAAATCAAAAAGTTCATGCTAATGAACTTTATAGTAATCCGGGTTGCAGCGGTAGCTAGCAACCTAGTAAGAGATCCGGGTTGCAGCGGTAGCTAGCAACCTAGTAATACACGTTCACGTCCAATGTTGAGAAATATAAAAACCCATAGTTCCTTAAAAAAGGAGTCAGATCAAAACAAAAAGTACACTATTAGAACCGCCTTGTCCGAAACCCCTGTATAGTAAACTTTTTATAATAAAGAACGACCTCTTGCCTATGCTATATTTTATTGGCCACTTAACTATAATATAGGTTAGTAAAATCCGGGTTGCAGCGGTAGCTAGCAACCTAGTAAGAGACGATCACCTCCAATGTCAAGAAATATAAAACCCCCCAACTCCTAAAAAAAGAGTCAGATCAAAACAAAAAGTACACCATTAGAACCGCCTTGTCCGAATCCTCTATAAAGGAAACTTACCTCCCTTTGGCTTGAATAACAAAGAAAATATATTGACTTGAAAATCAAGAAAATTGGCTTTTACCACGTTATTCTCCACAAACGGGATATTTTTTTCTTTCCGCTTTTTCTTTCTGCTCAGCTAGCTGGGCACTGGAAAATCATAGAGAGCTGTATAATAGCTCATTTTAAAGGAAATTGCAACATCTAGTCACTTTTGTATTTAAAAATAAAATACTTTTTAAAGTAGAATCAATTTTGTCAAAAAAATTGCATTTTTGATGTATTTTCATACTGCAGTCTTTTCAAAGATATTTGAATTTTGAAGCAATAAAACAGTCCATGTAATGAACTCTATAGTAATAATAGCTACTTGTCTCAATAGTAACCGAAACTCCTGGAACCAAAATTTTCTTTTTTGGCTTAATCGCTAAAATTATTATGTAAACTGCAAAAATATTTATGATGCCTAATCAGTAATAGTAATTTTTTAATTTAAACAACAAAAATACATGAAAATTCTAAAATTAGTTTTGCTTTTTGTCTCCTGGAAGAAATTTTTTTTTCATCTCAGTTCAAATTTATTATTGTATCCTGTAACCCGTAAAGTACATATCTCCATATTAGCACTGGAACATCGTAGAGAGTTGTTTAATGGCTCATTTTAAAGCAAATTAATGGGGTTAAAAACTTTTTGTAGTTATAAAACAAAATATTTTTAAATAGAATCATTTTTATTACGAAATTATCCGGGTTGCAGCGGTAGCTAGCAATCCGGGCTGCAGCGGTAGCTAGCAACCTAGTAAGAGACGATCACGTCCAATTTTAAGAAATATAAAAACCCATAGCTCCTAAAAAAGGAGTCAGATCAAAACAAAAAGTACACCATTAGAACCGCCTTGTCCGAAAGCCCTTTATAGGAAACTTTCTGTCCCTTGGCTTGAACAGCAAGGGAAATATATTGGCTTGAAAATCAAGAAAATTGACTTTAACCACGTTATTCTCCCCAAACGGGATATTTTTTTTCTCTTTTCTTTTTTTTGTATCCAGAGATAGCTTGGCACTGGAACATCGTAGAGGGTTGTTCAATAGCTCATCCTAAAGAAAATTAATTGGGTTAAAAATCTATAGTAACTAAAATAAATTATTTCTAAAAGAGAATAAATTTTTCCAATAAAAACTGTATTTTTGATGCAGTGACGTCATAATTACTATATAAGAAACGTCAAAACTGTAAATGGTCTAATTCATGATTACATAATGGTTAGATTAAAGCAAGCTACACGCAAGTTAAAAAATCAGTACTAAAAAATCAAGAAATTATAATAAATTACAGTAAAGAACGAAGTTCAGCCCATAGTAACTAAAGTAAGATTATAAATTTAAGACTAAAACAAGTACTTTGTTTGCTTTGGTATGAAATACTAGCAGCGTTGGGATTTGAACCCACACTTCGAAAGATACGGGTGGCTAAAACCAACGCCTTAGACCTCTCGGCCAAGCTGCCTCAGATAACTATGTGTATATCACGTATAGTGACAAAAATGATTACCCAGTATCAAATCATACAGTTCGTAGCAATACGGGTTAATATTAAAAGGCGATCATTAGGAGAACAAACAATTGAATACATTGGACTTAGTTCACTGCCTGATTTTTTTGAAAATTGTCTCTTACTACTCCAAAGAAGAAAAAGCCGTAGGCTTTTTCCTGTTTGTAATCAGGCCTTACATAATCTGGGTTGTCAAACAGTTCGTGTTATAGTAAAGAGCGATAACTAGCCTATGGTTATGTAAAGGAATATAAATGGGGACAGAAGTGTTATGTATGAAAAGATGTATGAAATTTGTATATCCGGGTTGCAGCGGTAGCTAGCAACCTAGTAAGAGACGATCACGTCCAATGTTAAGAAATATAAAAACCCATAGTTCCTAAAAAATCCGGGTTGCAGCGGTAGCTAGCAACCTAGTAAGAGACGATCACGTCCAATGTTAAGAAATATAAAAACCCCTAACTCCTAGAAAAATAGTCAGATCAAAACAAAAAGTACACCATTAGAACCGCCTTGTCTGAAACCCCTATAAAGGAAACTTACCACGCTTTGGCTTGAATAACAAAGAAAATATATTGGCTTGAAAATCAAGAAAATTGACTTTAACCACGTTATTCTGCACAAACGGGATATTTTTTTCTTTCTTTTGTTTCCAGAGATAGCTTGGCACTGGAACATCTTAGAGAGTTGTTCAATGGCTCATTTTAAAGGAAATCTCTAGTTCTAGCGTCTTTTGCACTTAATTTTTTTTATTAATTATTTTTCACGAAAAACTTAATTTTGTATATACAATATTGATCAATGACGTCATAGTCGTTGGATGTAGTACATAAAGGCTCGATCATCGAATTTAAGCTGAAACTAAGTAAAGGACAATTATGCCTCCATATATTCACAGTGATGTATAAGATTTCCCATTACATCTGTAAACTGTTCCACAGTTGCCGGTCCATACCATGGAAGCTTTTCACTAAACATGCAACATTTCTTTTGGATATTACTATGAAGTTTTGCGAAAGCATCTCTAGCTGACTTTTCAACAAAATCTATTCTTTCAGAGATAATTTTAATCTTTAATTTTGAATATTTTTCGTAATCCCGGTAAAACATTCGTAAAATTTTTCTCAGTTTACAAAGATCAGCCTGTGCGTTCTTTGCAGCTTGTGTAAACTGCAAAAATATCCATGGTATCCGAGCAATAGTTTGAATATTTCAATACAAGCTGGAAAAATACCTTAAAATGTTAAAATTAGTTTTATTTTTGGTTAGGTTCTAACTACCCAATGTGGGATTGACTATCCGGGTTGCAGCGGTAGCTAGCAACCTAGTAAGAGACGATCACCTCCAATGTTAAGAAATATAAAACCCCCCAACTCCTAAAAAAAGAGTCAGATCAAAACAAAAAGTACACCATTAGAACCGCCTTGTCCGAATCCTCTATAAAGGAAACTTACCGCCCTTTGGCTTGAATAACAAAGAAAATATATTGGCTTGAAAATCAAGAAAATAGACTTTTACCACGTTATTCTCCACAAACGGGATATTTTTTTCTTTTTTCTTTTTCTTTTCCACAGATAGCTTGGCACTGGAACATTGTAGAGGGTTGTTCAATAGCTCATTTTAAAGGAAATTAATTGGGTTAAAAATCTAAAGTAACTAAAATAAATTATTTCTAAAAGAGAATAAATTTTTCCACCAAAAACTGCATTTTTGATGTCTTTTCACACTGCAGTCTTTCAAACATAATCGTATACCAGCGGTAAGATTTGAACCGACGCCTCCGAAGAGACTGGTGGCTAACACCAGTGTCTTGGACCACTCGGCCAGGCTGCCTCTTATAATTTGGGTTGCAGCAGTAGCTAGCAACCTAGTAAGAGACGATCAGTCCCATGCTAAGAAATATAAAAACCCAAAACTCCTAAAAATAGAGTAAGATCAAAACAAAAGTACATCATTAGAACTACCTTGTCTGAAACCCTACTAGATAAATAATGAATGTCGTCATAGCTTTATATTAGAGCTATGACGTGAATAGAAAAACACGAAATTATATTTTTGTTTCTGATGACGTCATGAAATAATATCATTGCGCCATGACGTCAATAAAATCATTACGTCGTGACGTCATAATTACTACTTAAGAACGACAAAGATGTAAATTCTCTCATTCTTGATTAGAATAATGGTTAGATCGAAGCAAGCTATACGCAATTTGAAAAAACAGTACTACACAAACAACAGAGATAGTATCTTGAAAAGAGAAAAGCAAAGGTATTCAACCGACCAGGCGTATCGAGAAGTAAATATTGAGAGAGCAAAACAAAAGGTATTCAACCGACCAGGCGTATCGAGAAGTAATAATTGAGAGAGCAAAACAAAACAGAAAGATGTGTTATCACAATGATGAAGATTATAGACATGCAAAAATTGAGACATATAATAAAGATCGAACTCTTCCCTATACTAACTTGCATACACAACTTCACTATAGTTAAGATTACATTATTTATATTATACATCATTATAGATTATAAAAGGTTCAAATTGAAGATTATAGAGTTAAAAATTTTCCCACACCGGGCATCGAACCCGAGCCTGTTAAGTGAAAGTTAACTATCCTAGCCACTAGACCATATGGAACCATAAACAAGTATGATTTAAGAGCCATATGTATATTATTATTTCACCATACCAATTATAATAAGGCCAAAACAAAATCGTCGACTTGCAACCTTACTTTTGACACATTAGTTAAATCTTCATCAGGCTTAAAAAATTTTTTGCTAGTTTTACATGAAAGAACGAACCTTAGCCCATAGTAGCAGAAATAAGAATATCTAGGTTGCAGTGGTAGCTAGCAACCTATTACATAATCCGGGTTTAAGTGGTAGCTAGTACAATAAGGAACGAACTGAACCCATAGTAACTTAAGTACTAAATCAAACAGTTCGTGGTCATAATAAAGAGCTGTGTAATGGCTCATTTTAAAGAAAAGTGCTGTATATAGAAACCTTTTGTAATTAACAAACTTAATTATTATTATAAAACAAATTATTACGACATGGTAAAGAACTAACTCATGGCGATAGTAACTAATTTAATTTTGAAAAGAAAGAATTACGACAGAAAACTAAATGGTGGCAGAAGTAAGCTACATTTCTTAACAACCACCCACCGGGATTTGAACTCGGATCGCCGGATTGAAAGTCTTATGTGTTAACCAGTACACCAAGAAACGTTCATATAAGAAAGAATTTTAACAGTATATGACAACTTAAATACCGAACTAAGTGCTAACCACTACACCAAGAAAAATTCATATAAAAAAGAATTTTAACAGTATATGATAACTTAAAGACCGAACTCTAATCATCAGTATTGTCAATCAGTTCGTTACATAAAGGATCGATACTTTAAATGGGTTTTTTGTAAGTATCATCCGTATCATGGTTTTAATGATAGCTGAATTACAATTTAAAGAAATTGAACCCGGGTGGCCTTGAACCACCAATCTTTCGGTTAACGGCCGATCGTGTTAGCCCCTTACACCGCGACGTCATCGGGTAAATTTGTAAAATTAACAATATGATACATAGAGGTTCGATACAGCTCATTATAATGGGAACTATGTAAGTTTAATCGGACATAGCTGAAACATAGTAAAGAACAAACCACGGCAAATAGTAACTAAAAGTTAAGATAGTAAAAGCATCCTCTCTTGCTATTCCATCTAAGAAAAAAACAATAAGCTTTTTCCTGTTTTTTCTTGATCCGGGTTGCAGCGGTAGCTAGCAACCTGGTAAGAGACGATCACGTCCAATGTTAAGAAATATAAAAACCCATAGCTCCTAAAAAAGGAGTCAGATCAAAACAAACAGTACACCATTAGAACCACCTTGTCCGAAACCCCTATATAGGAAACTTTCTGTCCCTTGGCTTGAACAGCAAGGGAAATATATTAGCTTGAAAATCAAGAAAAGTGGCAGCTGCTACAACATTCTGCCTAAACGGGATATTTTTTTTTTCCACAGATAGCTTGGTACTGGATCATCGTATAGAGTTGTTCAATGGCTCATTTTAAAGAAAATTTTACATTAAGAGACGATCATTGGAATAAAAAACCATTGCACACTTTGGACTTAGTTAGCTACTTGATTGCTTGAGGTTCGTCTCTTACTATTTCAAAGAAGAAAAAGCCATAGGCTTTTTCCTGTTTGTAATCATATAGCATAGAATCTGGGTTGCAGCGGTACCTAGCAACCTAGTAAGAGACGATCAGTCCAATGCTAAGAAATATAAAAACCCAGAACTCCTAAAAATAGAGTCAGATCAAAACAAAAGTACACCATTAGAACCACCTTGTCTGAAACCCTAATAGATAAATAATGAATGTCGTCATAGTTTTATTAGAGCTATGACGTGAATAAAAAACACGACATTATTTTGGTATTTCTGAAGACGTCATGAAATAATATCATTACGCCATGACGTAATGAAATCAAATCATTACGCCATGACGTCATAATGACTATATAAAAAGCGACAGAGATGTAAATGGTCTCATTCATGATTACATAATGGTTAAATCAAAGCAAGCTACACGCAAGTTAAAAAAAACAGTACTATAACAAACATAAAATAAAACTAAAATTGTTATAACGGCCGAACCTATCAGGTTTAATGTTGTTATTTGTCTCACCCCCTGTTCAGTTATATCACACTGAAACAAAATACGGGGTAAGACCTTTGCAATTCCTCTTCGGATACATTTGCTGATGTTCAGCCATTTTAAAAAGCTATCCACTTTATATGCAACTGTATCTCCTTTCATTTTTTTTGTATTCTTTCGTAAATTACCCATAAAACCACGCTTCAAGTATCAAAAACCTATGAAAATCAAAACTAATTTTGAAATTTCTAAGTACTTTTCTGATTTTAATTAAAAAATTAAAATTATTGCTCAGATACCTTAAATATTCTTGAAGTTTACATAATAATTTTAGTAATTCATAAAATAAAATTATTTCATTTCAAATTTCCAGAAATTGCCTTAGTTTCAATTCACTCATCAGATTTTTTATTATAACTCTATTGGAGTTAATGTATTTTATATAACTATCTCTCCATGCTTTTGACTATGTTAAAACAATATTTTGATCTTCATATTCAAAATGATGTTCATACCATTGGCTATTACAGTGCTGTACAAAAATGCAGTTTTTCGCAAAACAATCAATTCTATTTACTATGCGCTGTTGTTTGTTGTTTTTTTTTTACTATATTTCAGCTAAATCCGTTGAAACTAGCAGCTAGCATATGGTCTATTTATAATGAAATGTATCTATCCTTTATGTATCAATGTTTAAACTCATTCCCACAAAATCAGTTATTGGGTAGTTAGAACCTAGCCAAAAATAAACTAATTTTAAAATATTCAGGTGTTTTTCTCTAGAAAAGTGCCTAGACATTTCAAAATTAGTTTTGACTTTTGATACTTGACACATGCTCTTATGGGTTAAGAAAAGTGCACCTAAGAAAAGTGCCTAGAAATTTCAAAATTAGTTTTGACTTTTGATACTTGACACGTGCTCTTATGGGTTACGAAAGAATACAAAAAAAATGAAAGGAGATATAAAGTGGATAACTTTTTAAAATGGCTGAGAATCAGCAAATGTATCCGAAGAGGAATTGCAAAGCTCTTACCCCGTATTGTATTTCAGTGTGATATAGCTGAACAGGGGGTGAGACAACTAACAACATTACACCTGATAGGTTCAGCCATTATGACAATATTAGTTTTATTTTATATATGTTATTCTATACCATGTAACTGTTTAAAATTGCTACTGTACAGCAACTAGATCTTCTATCTTCCTTGTCAGGAGGAGAACTCAACAGCCATTGCGCTACAGCAACTAATAGTACGAAAGTAATTATAGGTTTGATGATGTGTCTAGACATTCATCACGTAGTCACATTGGCAGATTTCCTAAATTTAGTACAAAAAACACAATTCTTTGTTGGGGATGAAAATTACAAAGAAGTATATTGTTCAACTTCTGAGGCGAACCATAATCCATATTAACCAAAAATTGAAATACACGATTTGAAAAACTTCTTGCATCAATGAATACCAGTAGGTTAAATTGGGGTAAGGGGGTATTCTCTTATAAGATTTTTTTTCTGTATTCTCCCTCTGAGATTGTAGAAAAATTTTCGTGGTATTGTTATTGAAAGAGGGCTTGTTTTTTTCATATTTTTTTTAAGATGCAGCTAGACGGCGTAATAGTAAAATATTGTACTGGCATGTTAACAAATTGAGAGCAAGTAGTCAATCCGGACTTGGCCCAGTTAAAGATATTACATTAAAAGACGATCATTGGAAAAATGAACTGTGTTGGAATTAGTTAGCTACTTGATTGTTTGAGGCCCATCATTTACTATTTAAAGAAAAAAAAGCCGTAGGCTTTTTTCTGTTTGTAATCAGGTCATTTTTAATGGTTAATGCTTTTCCAAGTTGTTATAATAAAAGAACGACCTCTTGCCTATACTAAATTTTATACGCCACTTAATTATAGTATAGGTTAGTAATTTTAAAATAAAGAACGAACCCTAGCCCATAGAAACAGAAATAAGAATATCCAGGTTGCATCCGGATTGCAGCAGTAGCTAGCAACCTAGTAAGAGACGATCACGTCCAATGTTAAGAAATACAAAAACCCCTTATTCCTAAAAATAGACTCAGATCAAAATCCGGGTTGCAGCGGTAGCTAGCAACCTAGTAAGAGACGATCACGTCCAAGGTTAAGAAATATAAAAACCCATAGATCCTAACAAAGGTGTCAGATCAAAACAAAAAGTAAACCATTAGAACCGCCTTGTCCGTAACCCCTGTATAGTAAACTTTCAGTCCCTTGTCTTAAACAGCAAGGGAAATATATTCGCTTGAAAATCAAGAAAAGTGGCACCTTCTACAACTTTCTGCCTAAACAGGATATTTTTTCTTCTCTCTTTTTCTTTTGTATCCAGAGATAGCTTGGCATTGGAACTTCGTAGATAGTTGCTCAATGACTCATTTTAGAGGAAATCAATTGGGTTAAAATTCTATAGTAACTAAAATAAATTATTTCTAAAAGAGAATAAATTTTTCCACCAAAAACTGCATTTTTGATGTCTTTTCACACTGCAGTCTTTCAAACATAATCGTATACCAGCGGTAAGATTTGAACCCACGCCTCCAAAGAGACTGCTGGCTAACACCAGTGCCTTGGACCACTCGGCCAGGCTGCCTCTCATAAATATATATGTGAATCAGGGTTGCAGCAGTAGTACAGTAAACAACGATCTCTCACCAATAGTAACTGATATACGGTGGCTCCAGGGGTAGCTACAAGTAAATAAAATGATCGATATGGTTCATCATAAATCCAGGTTGCAGCGGTAGCTAGCAACCTAGTAAGAGACGATCACGTCCAATGTTAAGAAACATAAAAACCCATAGTTCCTAAAAAAGGAGTCAGATCAAAACAAAAAGTACACCATTAGAACCGCCTTGTCCGAAACCCCTGTATAGGGAACTTTCTGTCCCTTGGCTTGAACAGCAAGGGAAATATATTGGCTTGAAAATCAAGAAAAGTGGCAGCTACTACAACATTCTGCCTAAACGGGATATTTTTTTCTTTCTTCTTTTCCAGAGATAGCTTGGCACTGGAACATCGTAGAGAGCTGTTCAATGGCTCATTTTAAAGGAAATCTCTAGATCAGCATCTTTTGCACTTCATTTTTTTTTTCAATTAATTATTTTTTACGAAAAACTTAATTTTTTATATACAGTATTGATCAATGACGTCATAGTCGTTGGATGTAGTTAGTATTACATAATTATAATAAAGAACGAATATTTTACCGATTATCTACTAGTAACCATATATGACGTAATAAGTGACATGACGTAATATCTAAAACCTATTGTATACTAATAACCATATATGACTTAATGAGCCACGTGACGTAAAAACTGAAAAAATTAATTTTTATTTTATTTTCGTTTTTAGTTCAGAATCGCTAAAGTTATAAACTGTAAAAATATTTATGGTGTCTGAACAATAGTTTTAATCTTTTAATTTAGACTAGAAAAATACCTGAAAATTTAAAAATTAGTTTAATTTTTTGTTAGGTTCTTGATACTTGATACGTGACATAAACATTCAACTAATGGTTACATAATGGTTTCAATCAAGCAAGCTACACGCAAGTTAAAAAAACAGTACTACCAAAAAAACAGACATAGCATCTTGAAAAGAGAAAAGCAAAGGTATTCAACCGACCAGGCGTATCGAGATGCGAAAATTGATAGTGACAAACAGCGTTATTATAATGATGTAGTTTATAGACATGCGAAAATTGAGATTACATTAAAAGACGATCATTGGAATAACAAACAATTTCATACATTGGAATTAGTTAGCTACTTGATTGTTTGAGGCTCGTCTCTTACTATTTCAAAGAAGAAAAAGCCGTAGGCTTTTTCCTGTTTGTAATCAGTTTATTATCCTTATAATAAAGAACAAACTCTTGCCTATACTAGATTAGATACTCAACTTAAGTGTAGTTAATGATATAGTAATGATATGGTTTTTATATTAAGTCCGAGTTGCAGCGGTATACAGTAAAGAACGAAAAATAAAAATTAATTTTTTTCAATTTTTACGTCACGTCGCTCATTTAGTCATATATGGTTATTAGTACACAATAGGTTTTAGATATTACGTCATGTCACTTATTACGTCATATATGGTTATTAGTAATAGAGTTCGTTCTTTATTATAATAAAAAATTAAGTTTTCCGTAAAAAATAATTAATTTAAAAAAAAATTAAGTAGAAATGGCACTAGATCTAGAGATTTCCTTTAAAATGAGCCATTGAACAACTCTCTACAATGTCCCAGTGCCAAGCTATCTCTGGAAAAGAAGAAGAAGAAGAAGAAAGAAAAAAATATCCCGTTTGTGGAATATTTTTCTTGGCCGAGTGGTCCAAGGCGCTGGTGTTAGTCACCAGTCTCTTCGGAGGTGTGGGCTCAAATCCTGCAACTGGTATACGATTATGACGTCATTGATCGATCTTTAATATGAAATATGAAATTTTTCGTAAAAAAACGGACTCTATTTTAAAAATACATTGTTTTAAGTACAAAAAGTTTTTAACGCCATTAATTTTCTTAAAAATGAGCCATTGAACAACTCTCTACGATGTTCCAGTGCCAAGCTATCTGTGGAAAAGAAGAAGAAAGAAAAAAAATCCCCTTTGTGGAGAATAACGTGGTTAAAGTCAATTTTCTTGATTTTCAAGCCAATATATTTTCTTTGTTATTCAAGCCAAAGGGTGGTAAGTTTCCCTTATAGGAATTTCGGACAAGGCGATTCTAATGGTGTACTTTTTGTTTTGATCCGACTCTTTTTTTAGGAGTTGGGGGGTTTTATATTTCTTGACATTGGAGGTGATCGTCTCTTACTAGGTTGCTAGCTACCGCTGCAACCCGGATTAAAAAATTATTATCATATCTTATATGTAACTTTTATTTTATAAGTCTTCAATAGTCTAATGGTAAGCATGCCCACTTGTTACTTGGGAGAAGGGGGTTCTATTCTCCGTTGGGGAGA
This sequence comes from Artemia sinica, assembly GCA_027921565.1. Taxonomy (NCBI): domain Eukaryota; kingdom Metazoa; phylum Arthropoda; class Branchiopoda; order Anostraca; family Artemiidae; genus Artemia; species Artemia sinica. The sequence continues at coordinate 244,438 of JAPEVW010000043.1, forward strand.
ATTTTTAATATGTTGAATTAAAAGCACTATCTTTTCAATTTAAAATTTAAAAAAGAAACTTGTTTATTTATATCCTAGCTAAAATAATGAAGATAATATGAATGAACCACAGGGTTCAGTTTTTTTGGACTTGAGTTCGTTTTTTAACTATAAATACAAACAGGAAAAAGCCTACGGCTTTTTCTTCTTTTAAATAGTAAGAGACGAAACTCAAACAATCAAGTAGCTAACTAAGTCTAACTAAGCTAACTAGCTAATCTTAGTAGCTAACTAAGAAGATAATATGAATGAACCACAGGTTTCAGTTTCTTTGGACTTGAGTTCGTTTTTTAACTATAAATACAAACAGGAAAAAGCCTACGGCTTTTTCTTCTTTCAAATAGTAAGAGACGAAACTCAAACAATCAAGTAGCTAACTAAGTCCAATGTATGGAATGGTTTGTTATTTTTCTTTATTATATGAGCTATTGAACAACTATCTACGATGTTCTAGTGCCAAGCTATCTCTGGATACAAAAAAAAGAAAAGAGAAAAAAATATCCCGTTTGTGGAGAATAACGTGGTTAAAGTCAATTTTCTTGATTTTCAAGCCAATATATTTCCCTTGCTGTTCAAGCCAAGGGACAGAAAGTTTCCTATACAGAGTTTTCGGACAAGGCGGTTCTAATGGTGTACTTTTTGTTTTGATCTGACTCCTTTGTTAGGAACTATGGGTTTTTTATATTTCTTAACATTGGACGTGATCGTCTCTTACTAGGTTGCTAGCTACCGCTGCAACCCGGATTAGGAGTTATGGGTTATTATATTTCTTAGAATTGAACGTGATCGTCTCTTACTAGGTTGCTAGCTACCGTTGTGACCCGTAATATACATTTTTTATAATGGGTTCTAAGAAACTAAGGTTTTATTACAAAAGTTTTGTCTCCTTATGGGCTTTACTCTTCATTCTTTACTATAAAATACATAGATCCTTTATGTAAAATAAAAATTATTTTTTTCAATTTTTACGTCACGTCGCTAATTAAGTCATATATGGTTATTAGTACACAATAGATTTTAGATATTACGTCATGTCACTTATTACGTCATATATGGTTATTAGTAGATAATCGGTAAAATATTCGTTCTTTATTATAAAATAATCAAAAATCTTTGAACAGACTTCAGAATGAAAAGACATTAAATTGCGTAAACAGAAAAAACTGGTAATTGCAAAAATTTTTGTACATATTTTAACAAGGAATTACAACAAATCAAAAACCTTAAAAAAGAAAACCAAAAGTTGAAGCTTAGTAGATATCGTTGTTAGAAATCAGACTTGCTTTAATAATCAAATATCTTTCAAAAGACCGCAGTATGAAAATACAGCAAATATTGTGTATTTTTTCCAGGTTGCAGCGGTAGATAGTAACCTAGTAAGAGCCGAAAACACACCGTAATAAAAACTAAAATAACCCATGACTCCTAAAATTAGAGTTATATCAAAGCAAGAAGTACAGTCTTAGAACCGTTTTTTTCAAAACCGCTATATAGAAATTTTACTGTCTCTTGGCTTGAACAACAAGAAAATTAAATTTGGCTTGAAAATCAAGAAAAGTGGTTGAAACCATGATATTCTGCCTATACGGCATCTTTTTTTCTTTCCGATTTTTTTCTTCCTCAGCTATATTGGCACTGAAAAATCATAGAGATATGTATAATGGCTCATTTTAAAGGAAATTGCTACATCTATTGCCTTTTGTAATTAAAATAGAATAGTTATTAAAATAGTCAGTGAACAAGGGAATACCTCTCAATACCTCTTTCTTGTATATGGACTTGTTTTGGAGAAGGAACTTTATATTTCTGGTATGCGGGATCCTGTTCACGATAGGTGTTTTTTTTTAATTTGCTATTATAAGTGGATTACCTCTTGAAGGGTGGAATCCCATTGCCCTGCGTAGGTGGGACATTTATTGATGGGTTTAGGATGATGGCTTCTGGTCGAGGATCATAAAAGCAAACAAATAATATTTTTGTAGGTCCTTTATGAGACTTGCATTTTGGTTGATAAGTCAAATATTGCAGTACAAAATGACAGACATTTATAAAAGTAATATATGGAGACAAACAATCCCTAGTATTCCTTGCGGCTTGCAGAATTGAACCTGAAATCCCACGATCGGTAGGAACGGTTTGCTCTACTACACCACGACAAGGGTAAATAATAGTATTATTTTAAAAGTTTATGTTAATTTGGAGAATCATAAGTTCCTATCTTTAATCAGTACAAGTTATCCTGGCAAAGGCTGTCCATTCCCCGGGGCAAGGGCTGTAAGTTACACAAGTTGTCCTTTGTTAACATATTTTTACGAAAAACTGTATTTTCACGCACAAGATTAATGAATGACGTTATTATCTTAGGTTGTAACCATATATTGCCCGTAAAAATAAATGCGATATTATAATGTTATCAACAGAAGTAGAAAGTATTGCATATATATTGGACTTAGTTATCTGCCTGAATCTTTGAGGTTCGTCTCTTACTATTACAAAGAAGAAAAACCTAAGGCTTTTTCTTGTTTTCTTATCTAAAAATGTGTTGAATCATCCTCTGTATAATGATTCCTTATAATACTTCAGTTACTATGGGCTACACTTCGTTCTTTATTGTAAAAACTCAAACAATCAAGTAGCTAACTAAGTCTAATGTATGGAATGGTTTGTTATTTCAGTGATCGTCTTTTAATGTAAAAATATAATACTGTAATCTTAACTATAGTGAAGTTGCGTATGCAAGTTAGTATAGGGAAGAGTTCGATCTTTATTATAAAATAATTTCAAAATCTTACTATATGTCAGCAATTTCCTATGAAACTTACATACTTCTCATTTATAATGAACTTTTCTACAATTTCTGTATTAGTATAGACAAGAGTTCGTTCTTTATTATAAAACACCGTCAATCTCTGAACTTACTTTTTATATTAAACATTTCATTTAGTATAGGCTAGAGATATGGTATAGGCATTTCAGTTAGTTATGTTCTTTATTATATATTGTAAACAAAATTGATTCCACTTTTAAAAATATTTTATTTTTAATTACAAAAGGCACTAGATGTAGCAATTTCCTTTAAAATGAGCTATTATACAGGTCTCTAAGATTTTGTACATAAAGGACCGATTGAGTTCATCATAATCCGGGTTACATCGGTAGCTAGCAACCTAGTAAGAGACGATCACGTCCAATGCTAAGAAATATAAAAACCCATAACTCCTAAAAATTTATAATAAAGAACGAATTCTAGCCTATACTAAATGGATAACATAAAGGTTATATTTAAATAAGTCCATTAGAAGAACTAACGATTGTATATTTTGGACTTTTTTAGCTACCTGATTCTTTGAGGGTCGTCTCTTACTATTTCAAAGAAGAAAAAGCCATAGGCTTTTTCTGTTTGTTACAGTAAAGAACGACATGCCCATGTTAACTGAAATAATCTATTGACAATATCCGGGTTGCCACGGTAGCTAGCAACCTAATAAGAGACGATCACACCCCGTTGTAAAAACTAAAGTATCCCATAACTCCTGAAAAAGATTCAGATCATACAGTAAAGAACGACCTCTTGCCTATACTAAATTTTTATAGGCCACTTACGTATAGTATAGTCTAGTACAGTTATATTTAAGGTCAATGTATTAAAATTTTCCATTAAAAGACGATCATTGGAATAAAAACAAATTACATACATTGGATTTAGTTCGCTACTTGATTATTTGAGGCTGGTCTCTTACTATTTCAAAGAAGAGAAAGCCGTAGGCTTTTTCCAGTTTGTAATCCGGGTTGCAGCGGTAGCTAGCAATCCGGGTTGCAGCGGTAGCTAGCAACCTCCGGGTTGCAGCGGTATCTAGCAACCTAGTAAGAGACGATCACGTCCAATGTTAAGAAATATAAAAACCCATACTTCCTTAAAAAGGAGTCAGATAAAAACAAAAAGTACACCATTAGAACCGCCTTGTCCGAAACCCCTGCATAGTAAAATTTCTGTCCCTTGGCTTGAACAGCAAGGGAAATATATTGGCTTGAAAATCAAGAAAAGTGGCAGCTACTACAACATTCTGCCTAAACGGGATATTTTTTTCTTTTTTTTTTCTTTTTTTTTTCTTTTTTTGTATCCAGAGATAGGTTGGCACTGGAACATCGTAGAGGGTTGTTCAATAGCTCATTTTAAAGGAAATTAATTGGGTTAAAAATCTATAGTAACTAAAATAAATTATTTCTAAAAGAGAATAAATTTTTCCACCAAAAACTGCATTTTGATGTCTTTTCACACTGCAGTCTTTCAAACATAATCGTATACCAGCGGTAAGAATTGAACCCACGCCTCTGAAGAGACTGGTGGCTAACACCAGTGCCTTGGACCACTCGGCCAGGCTGCCTCTCATAAATAAATATATATGTGAATTTGGGTTGCAGCAGTAGCTAGCAACCTAGTAAGAGACGATCAGTCCAATGCTAAGAAATATAAAAACCAAAAACTCCTAAAAATAGAGTCAGATCAAAACAGAAGTACATCATTAGAAATACCTTGTCTGAAACCCTACTAGATAAATAATGAACGTCATCATAGTTTTATATTAGATCCGGGTTGCAGCGGTAGCTAGCAACCTCCGGGTTGCAGCGGTAGCTAGCAACCTAGTAAGAGACGATCACGTCCAATGTTAAGAAATATAAAAACCCATAGTTCTTAAAAAAAGAGTCAGATCAAAACAAAAAGTACACCATTAGAACCGCCTTGTCCGAAACCCCTGCATAGTAAAATTTCTGTCCCTTGGCTTGAACAGCAAGGGAAATATATTGGCTTGAAAATCAAGAAAAGTGGCAGCTACTACAACATTCTGCCTAAACGGGATATTTTTTTCTTTTTTTCTTTTTTTTTTCTTTTTTTGTATCCAGAGATAGCTTGGCACTGGAACATCGTAGAGGGTTGTTCAATAGCTCATTTTAAAGGAAATTAATTGGGTTAAAAATCTATAGTAACTAAAATAAATTATTTCTAAAAGAGAATAAATTTTTCCACCAAAAACTGCATTTTGATGTCTTTTCACACTGCAGTCTTTCAAACATAATCGTATACCAGCGGTATTATAATAAAGATCGAACTCTTCCCTATACTAACTTGCATAGGCAACTTCACTATAGTTAAGATTACAGTATTTATATTATACATCATTATAAATTATAAAAGGTTCAAATGTTCGAAGATTATAGAGTTAAAAATTTTCCCACACCGGGAATCGAACCCTGGCCTGTTAAGTGAAAGTTAACTATCCTAGGCACTAAACCATATGGGACCATTAAGAAGTATGATTTAAGAGCCATATGCATATTATTATTTCACCATACCAATTATAATAAGGCCAAAACAAAATCGTCGACTTGCAACCTTACTTTTGACACATTAGTTAAATCTTCATCAGATTATATTAAGAGACGATCATTAGGATATCATACATAAGGCATTATAGTATAGTAAAGATGCAGCTACTACAGCATTCGGCCTAAACACCATCTTGTTTTTCTTTCTTTTCCACAGAAAGCTTGGCATTATAATAAAGAACGAATATAAAGTTGTGAAGATACACAGGGATTCAATTTTTACATTAATCCGGGTTGCAGCGGTAGCTAGCAACCTAGTAAGAGACGATCACGTCCAATGATAAGAAATATAAAAACTCATAATTCCTAAAAAAAGATTCAGATCAAAACAAGAAGTACACTATTAGAACCACCTTGTCCAAAATATAATAAAGAACGACCTTTTGCCTATACTAAATTTTTTTACAATAAAGAACGACACCTAGCCCATTAAAAATGAAACATAAATAGGGATTATGTAATTTCCATCAGTATCAGAGCTGTAGAGACGGCTGATACCTAGTAAAGAAGAAACCATTACAGCAAAGAACATTTCATGTTAAAGATTGATCAATGATGCCATAATCATAGTTTGTAGCCAGGTCGTCTCTTACTATTCCAATCAAGAAAAAGCCATAGGCTTTTTCCTGTTTTTTTATAGTAAAGAACGAACTCTTGCCCTTAGTTACCTACTATGTCTTGTCAAATTAGCTAATTAATTTCATCTAATTTCGTTTAAAAATAAATCCCGTACCGGGATTTGAACCCAAACCAATTAATTGAAAGCCAACTATCCTAAACCACTAGACCATATGAGATATATATAAAAGGTAATTAATTGTTTTATGATCTCTTATAGCATAAAGTTAATCGGATATAGCTGAAATCCGGGTTGCAGCGGTAGCTAGCAACCTAGTAAGAGACGATCACGTCCAATGTTAAGAAATATAAAAACCCATAGCTCCTAAAAAAGGAGTCAGATCAAAACAAAAAGTACACCATTAGAACCGCCTTGTCCGAAACCCCTGTATAGGAAACTTTCTGTCCCTTGGCTTGAACAGCAATGTAAATATATTGGCTTGAAAATCAAGAAAATTGACTTTAACCACGTTATTCTCGTCAAAAGGGATATTTTTTTCTTTTTTTTTGTATCCAGAGATAGCTTGGCACTGGAACATCGTAGAGGGTTGTTCAATAGCTCATTTTAAAGGAAATTAATTGGGTTAAAAATCTATAGTAACTAAAATAAATTATTTTTAAAAGAGAATAAATTTTTTCAATAAAAACTGTATTTTTGATGCAGTGACGTCATAATTACTATATAAGATCATCATAGTTTTATATTAGAGCTATGACGTGAATAGAGTGACGTCATAATTAGTATATAAGGAAAGTCAAAACTGAAAATTCTCTCATTCTTGATTAGAATAATGGTTAGATCAAAGCAGGCTATACGCAAGTTGAAGAAAGAGTAATACACAAACAACAGAGATAGTAACTTGTACAATAAGGAACGAACTTTAACCCATAGTAACTTAAGTATTAAATCAAACGGTTCGTTGTCATAGTAAAGAGCTGTGTAATGGCTCATTTTAAAGGAAACTGCTGTATATAGAAACCTTTTGTAATTAAAAAAATTAATTATTATTATAAAACAAATTATTTCGATGTGGTAAAGAACTAACTCTAGGCGATAGCAACTAATTTAATTTTGAAAAGAAAGAATTACAGCAGAAACCTAAATGGTAGTATAAGTAAGCTACATTTAATAACGACCGTCCACCAGGATTTGAACTCGGATCGCAAGATTCAAAGTCTTAAGTGCTAACCACTACACCAAGAAATGTTCATATAAGTCTTACAGTAAAGAACGAACCTCCAGCCCATAGTAACTAAAATAAGATTATAATTAATATTAAAGATAGATCAATGATGTCATAAGCGTAGGTTGTAGCCAGGTCGTCTCTTACTATTCCAATTAAGAAAAAGCCATAGGCTTTTTCCTGTTTGTAATACTTCGTGGTAAAGTTATATGATGAGACGTGTTTGTCTTTTACTTTCAGAAAGTTTCTGATACAAGACATAAATGAAAATAATAATTACAATAAAATAAATGACGTAGCCAGGATTCAAACCTGGAGCCTCTGTATCCGGGTTGCAGCGGTAGCTAGCAACCTAGTAAGAGACGATCACATCCAATGTTAAGAAATATAAAACCCCCTAACTCCTAAAAAAAGAGTCAGATCATCCGGGTTGCAGCGGTAGCTAGCAACCTAGTAAGAGACGATCACGTCCAATGTTAAGAAATATAAAAACCCATAGTTCCTAACAAAGAAGTCAGATCAAAACAAAAAGTACACCATTAGAACCGCCTTGTCTGAAACCCCTGTATAGGAAACTTTTTGTCCCTTGGCTTGAACAGCAAGGGAAATATATTGGCTTGAAAATCAAGAAAATTGACTTTAACCACGTTATTCTGCACAAACGGGATATTTTTTTCTTTTTTCTTTTGTATCCAGAGATAGCTTGGCACTGGAACATCGTAGAGGGTTGTTCAATAGCTCATTTTAAAGTAAATTAATTGGGTTAAAAACCTTTTGTAACTAAAATAAATTATTTCTAAAAGAGAATAAATTTTTCCACCAAAAACTGCATTTCCGATGTCTTTTCACACTGCAGTCTTTCAAACATAATCGTATACCAGCGGTAAGATTTGAACCTAGGCCTCCGAAGAGACTGGTGGCTAACACCAGTGCCTTGGACCACTCGGCCAGGCTGCCTCTCATAAATAAATATATATGTGAATCTGGGTTGCGGCAGTAGCTAGCAATCTAGTAAGAGACGATCAGTCCAATGCTATGAAATATAACAAAACTCCTAAAAATAGAGTCAGATCAAAACAAAAGTACATCATTAGAATTACCTTGTCTGAAACCCTACTAGATAAATATTGAATGTCATCATAGTTTTATATTAGAGCTATGACGTGAATAGAAAAACACGAAAATTTATTGTTGTTTCTGAAGACGTCATGAAATAATATCATTGCTCTATGACGTCAACAAAATCATTACGCTGTGACGTCATAATTACTACTTAAGAACTACAAAGATGAAAATGTTCTCATTCATAATTACATAATGGTTTCAACCAAGTTACAGTAAAGAACGATCTCTCGCCCGTAGTAACTGATATATGGTGTTTCCAAGGGTAGCTGCAGGCTATCCAAATTGTAGCGGTATCCGGGTTGCAGCGGAAGCTGTAACCCGGAGTTTCAAGGGACGGATAATAATGGGGTTATAGTACACCATTAGAGCCACCTTGTCCGATATACCTGTATAGGAAACCTTCTTTCCCTTGGCTTGAACAGCAAGGAAAATATATTGGCTTGAAAATCAAGAAAAGTGGCAGCTACTACAGCATTCTGCCTAACGGCATCTTAATTTCTTTCTTTTTTCTTTTCCACAGACAGCTTTACACTGAAACATCGTAGAGAGTTGTTTAATGGCTCATTTTAAAGGAAATTAATGGAGTTAAAAACCTTTTGTTACTTAAACAAGTTATTTTTAAAATCCGGGTTGCAGCGGTAGCTAGCAACCTAGTAAGAGACGATCACGTCCAATTTTAAGAAATATAAAAACCCATAGTTCCTAAAAAAGGAGTCAGATCAAAACAAAAAGTACACCATTAGAACCGCCTTGTTGGAAACCCCTGTATAGGAAACTTTCAGTCCCTTGGCTTGAACAGCAAGGGAAATATATTGGCTTGAAAATCAAGAAAAGTGTTACAGTAAAGAACGAACTTCCAGCCTACAGTAACTAAAATGCGGGTTGCAGTGGTAGCTAGTAATCCGGGTTGCAGCGGTAGCTAGCAACCATGTAAAAGACGATCACGTCCAATGTTAAGAAATATAAATTACAATAAGGAACGAACTGTAACCCTTAGTAATCCGGGTTGCAGCGGTAGCTAGCAACCTAGTAAGAGACGATCACGTCCAATGTTAAGAAATATAAAAACCCCTAACTCCTAAAAACAGAGTCAGATCAAAACAAAAAGTACACCATTAGAACCGCCTTGTCCGAAACCCCCTATAAAGGAAACTTACCGCCCTGCGGCTTGAATAACAAAGAAAATATATTGGCTTGATAATCAAGAAAATTGACTTTAACCACGTTATTCTCCACAAACGGGATATTTTTTTCTTTCTTTCTTTTCCACAGATAGCTTGGCACTGGAACATCGTAGAGAGTTGTTCAATGGCTCATTTTAAAGGAAATCTCTAGATCTAGCGCTATTTGTACTTAATTTTTTTTTAATTAATTTTTTTTACGAAAAACTTAATTTTTTATATACAATATTAATCAATGACGTCATAGTCTTTGGATGTAGTTAGTACATAAAGTCTGGATCATCGAATTAAAGCTGAAACTAAGTAAAGAACAATTATGCCTCCATATATTCACAGTGATCTATAAAATTTCCCATTACATCTATAAACTGTTCCACAGTTGCCGCTTCATACCTTGGAAGCTTTTCACTAAACATGCAACATTTCTTTTGGATATTACTATGAAGTTTTGCGAAAGCATCTCTAGCTGACTTTTCAACAAAATCTATTCTTTCAGAGATAATTTTAATCTTTAATTTAGAATATTTTTCGTAATCCCAGTAAAACATTCGTAAAATTTTTCTAAATTTACTAAGATCAGCCAGCATTGTTGCCATGTTTTTGGACTTCTGAATATAATTTTTAATTTTGCCCTTATGCGTTCTTTGCAGCTTGTGTAAACTGCAAAATATCCATGGTATCCGAGCAATAGTTTGAATATTTCAATTCAAGCTAGAAAAATACCTTAAAATGTTAAAATTAGTTTTATTTTTAGTTAGGTTCTAACTACCCGATGTGGAATTTACTATGTATTTTCAGACCAAAAAATTCAATTTTTTAATATATTTCATTTTTCAGTTTAGAATCGCTAAAGTTATTATGTAAACTGCAAAAATATTTATGATATATGAGCAATAATTTTAATCTTTTAATTCAAACTAACAAAATACCTGAAAATTTAAAAATTAGTTTTATTTTTTGTTAGGTTATGGGTACATGATACGAGTCTTAAAAAGTTTCAATTAGATAAGAATATTATTTCTTGTTTTGTAATAAGATGCCTTGTAATAGAGTTATACGTAATTTAAAAAAACATTACTATACAAAAAACAGAGACAACATCTTGAAAAGAGAAAAGCAAAGGTATTCAACCGACAAGGCGTATCGAGATGCGAAAATTGAGAGAGCCAAACAAAACAGCAAGGAGTGTTATGTTAATGATGAGGATTATAGACATGCAAATCCGGGTTGCAGCGGTAGCTAGCAACCTAGTAAGAGACGATCACGTCCAATGTTAAGAAATATAAAAACCCATAGTTCCTAACAAAGGAGTCAGATCAAATTCAAAAGTACACCATTAGAATCGCCTTGTCCGAAACCCCTGTATAGGAAACTTTCTGTCCCTTGGCTTGAACAGCAAGGGAAATATATTGGCTTGAAAATCAAGAAAATTGACTTTAACCACGTTATTCTCCCCAAACGGGATATTTTTTTCTTTTTTCTTTTTTTTTTTCTTTTCCACAGATAGCTTGGCACTGGAACATCGTAGAGGGTTGTTCAATAGTTCATTTTAAAGTAAATTAATTGGGTTAAAAACCTTTTGTAACTAAAATAAATTATTTCTAAAAGAGAATAAATTTTTCCACCAAAAACTGCATTTTCGATGTCTTTTCACACTCCAGTCTTTCAAACATAATCGTATACCAGCGGTAAGATTTGAACCCACGCCTCCGAAGAGACTGGTGGCTAACACCAGTGCCTTGGACCACTCGGCCAGGCTGCCTCTCATAAATAAATATATATGTGATTTTGGGTTGCAGCAGTAGCTAGCAACCTAGTAAGAGATGATCAGTCAATGCTAAGAAATATAACAAAACTCCTAAAAATAGAGTCAGATCAAAACAAAAGTACATCATTAGAATTACCTTGTCTGAAACCCTACTAGATAAATAATGAATGTCATCATAGTTTTATATTAGAGCTATGACGTGAATAGAAAAACATGAAATTATATTGTTGTTTCTGAAGACGTCATGAAATAATATCATTGCTCTATGACGTCAACAAAATCATTACGCTGTGACGTCATAATTACTACTTAAGAACTACAAAGATGAAAATGTTCTCATTCATAATTACATAATGGTTTCAATCAAGCAAGTCGCACGCAAGTTGAAAAAACACTCCTACACAAACAACAGAGATAGTATCTTGAAAAGAGAAAAGCAAAAATATTCAACCGACCAGGCGCATCGAGAAGTAAAAATTGAGAGAGCAAAACAAAGGTATTCAACCGACCAGGCGTATCGAGAAGTAATAATTGAGAGAGCAAAACAAAGGTATTCAACCGACCAGGCGTATCGAGAAGTAATAATTGAGAGAGCAAAACAAAGGTATTCAACCGACCAGGCGTATCGAGAAGTAATAATTGAGAGAGCAAAACAAATGTATTCAACCGACCAGGCGTATCGAGAAGTAATAATTGAGAGAGCAAAACAAAACAGCAAGATGTGTTATCACAATGATGAAGATTATAGACATGCAAAAATTGAGACAGCCAAACAAAAGATCAAGGAGAGTTATCACAATGATGAAGATTACCGCATCAAATATAAGAAAAACCAAAAGCAAAGGTATTCAACCGTCCAGGTGTATCGAGAAGCAAAAATTGAGACAGCCAAACAAAAGATCAAGGAGCGTTACTGGGGTGACAAAATCTATAATGAAAAAATTAAATTCTCTGCGAGGTTGTACCGAAGAACGCATAAGGACAGAGGGAAAAATTACATTCAGAAATACAAGAAGATGGCAAAAATGCAGGCTGATCTTTGTAAATTGAGAAACATTTTACGCATGTTTTATCGGAATCACGATAAGTATTCAAAATTACAGATTAAAATTCTCTTTGAAAGAGCGGATGCTGTTGAAAAGTCGGCTAGAAATTCTTTGGCAAAGCTTCATAGTAATATCCAAAAGAAATGTTGTCAGTTTAACGAAAAGCTTCCAAGGTATGGATTGGCAACTGCGGAACAGTTTATAGATGCAATGGAAAATGTTCGACAACACAGTGAATATACGGAGGCGTACTTCTTAGAAAATTCGTATATTAATTTTGGAAGGAGCAATTGCAGTTTATGTAGCAGCAATAAAAATATATATATACAAGCATACCTATCAACAGCGAAGGAAAAGCAATGTTTTTCAATTATGGCGAAAACGAGCCTGTTAGGGTTATTAGTAAATGTGTTTGTAAGACTAATGATTTAGAACAAATTCCTGGAACACCGACTCAAGAAAAAAGCATTTCTAACTGTGTTTTAAACAGTTCGTTTAGTTCTACTGAATATTTGGCAAAAAATTCTTTGTGTAGTAGAACAAACTGTCCTGAAAAGTACGAGACAACTATTGAAAAATGCTCTAGAACTAGATCTGACAAGGAAATTATGATGGCTGAAGTCACCTATAACAATCCGAGTAAACAATCAAAACCAAAAATTGGGCAGCAGGTTACTTGGCAATGTCACCCTGATATCTGCAAGCTCTATCCGATGGATATTGAATTATGTCAAATTCTTTTTGATATCCTTGAAAATAATATAGCATTAAAATTTTCAACTGACAAAGTGGTTAATTTCTACCTTGGCGGCTTGGATTATTGTGAAATCAATTACAGGGACACAAGAAAGCATGGGCATTCGTTATACTGTAGCCCAAATGAGGGATGTCAGAGCTATTTGCGTTCTCTAAGGGCACTAGCTCCACATTTTCCTGTCTTGAACTGTTTCATTAATAGCGTATATAAGGCAGTATCAAAATGTAAGATTATACAACATATTAATCTACTAAAAGTCGAGGGTTCGTACAAGGAACTAAGTCATTACATAGAAGAAGTGTCAAGTAGACTCTGTCGTAATAATAGTCAAGACTTCATTTACGGTGATAGCAATATTAGAGTTTCTGTGGATGAAAATACAATAATAAAATTATTTGGTGAGAGCCTTGATAAGGTAGCTAACATCAGGGATGTATACCCCACAATGCATTGTGACAGTTGTGAGCAGATAAAGACAAAATACCAATTGAAGAGTCTAAGATCCCTTTCAAATAGGAAAGGTTTTGATGTAATGATGGCCACGATTTTAGAACACCTACAACAGGACATACCCAAAGATGACAGAGAACAACTAATTCAATGTACAGGTTGGAAAGAGGATGTCATAGATTCATTCTTTGTCTGTGATTACTGTGCTGGGAAAATGTTGAAAAGTCAGGAGAATGTCCGATCAGTATTAAATAACCTTCATATAGACTGTACAGCGGGATGTATAAAGTGTTTAAATAATTTTGAAATGGCAATGATTCGATTTGTTATGCCTTGTCTTACGATCGTCAGATTAGGGCAAGTAACTGCATTGAAGAGACCTAGAACAGAACTTGTTGACGCTCTTAAGGGGAGAATAGTATATCTACCTGTTGATGTGCAAGCAAATGCAGATATTCAGCCTGAAAAACTTCTTAACATTGATAGTTTTGTAGTCATTGTCAATGGTCAGCCTACTTACAACAAGAATGTTTGGACTGCACTAATAGATCTGAGAAAAGTCCATGAAGCATTACATTAAAAGACGATCAATGAAATAGCAAACCATTCCATACATTGAATTTAGCTACTTGATTGTTTGAGTTTCGTATCTTACTATTTAAAGGAAGAAAAAGCCGTAGGCTTTTTCCTGTTTGTATTTACAGTTAAAAAATGAACTCAAGCCCAAAGAAACTGAACCCTGTGGTTCATTCATATTATCTCCATTATTTTAGCTAGGATGTAAATAAACAAGTTTCTTTTTCAAATTTTAAATTTAAAGGATAGTGATTTTAATTCAACATATTAAAAGTTCTCCCCAACGGGGAATCGAGCCCCGCTCTCCCATGCAACAAGTTCGCAGTACTTACCATTAGACTATCGAAGACTTATATAGTGAAAGTTACATATAAGATATGATAAAAATTTTATCCGGGTTGCAGCGGTAGCTAGTTTACAGTAAAGAACAATCTCTCACCCATAGTACATAAATAGAACGATGTCAGCCAAGAGGATCTAGTGTAGTACTATTTAATAAAATTTTTATTTAGACTTTAAATAGATAAATGTCTAAAAATTACTTCTGGCAGGATTTGATACCCCTAGCAACTGAAGTATCAAATTAAACAGTTCGTGGTCATAATAAAGAGATTTGTAATGGCTTATTTTAAAGGAAACTGCTGTATATAGAAATTTTTTTGTAATTAACAAAAATAAGTATTATTATAGAATAACTTGTTACGATACGGTAAAATAGTAACTCTAGGCCATATTAACTAATATAATTTTGAATTATAGTAAAGAACGAAGATATTATTAAGATCCATGTCACAGCGGTAGCTAGCAACATAACAAGAGAGGATCACGTCTAATACTAAGAAATGTAATATTTCTGGGTTGCAAGGTAGCTAGTTACATAAAGGCTCGTTCATCGAATTTAAGCTGAAACTAAGTGAAGGACAATTATGCCTCAATATATTCCCAGTGGTGTATAAGATTTCCCATTACATCTGTAAACTGTTCCACAGTTGCCGGTCCATACCTTGGAAGCTTTTCACTAAACATGCAACATTTCTTTTGGATATTACTAGGAAGTTTTGCAAAAGCATCTATAGCTGACTTTTCAACAAAATCTATTCTTTCAGAGATAATTTTAATCTTAAATTTTGAATATTTTTTGTATTCCCGGTAAAACATACGTAAACTTTTTCTCAATTTACAAAGATCAGCCTGTGCATTCTTTGCAGCTTGTGTAAACTACAAAAATATCCATGGTATCCGAGCAATATTTACAAAAAAAGACGATCATTGAAATAACAAACAATTGCATACATTGGAATTAGCTAGCTACTTGATTGTTTGAGACTCGTCTCTTACTATTTCAAAGAAGAAAAAGCCGTAGGCTTTTTCCTGTGTGTAATCAGTTTATTGTCATAGGCAGCGCGCTAGCACTGCCTGAGTAAAGAACGATGTAGGCACAATGTGTTTTTTCTTCTTCAGTCAGGCACTTCGTATCGAAGGAGTTGTCGTATCCGGTTTGCACTGATTTTACAGTGAAGAACGAACCTTACCTCATAGTAACAGAAATACGAATATCTAGGTTGAAGCGGTAGCTAGCAACCTAGCTACCGGTAGCTAGCAACCTAGCTATTAATTACATAATACGGGTTGCAGCGGTAAAAATACGGGTTGCAGAGGTGGAAACACCAAATTAAAAGATGATCATAAGAAGCACAAACCATTGCTTATATTGGATTTAGTTTTACAATAGGGATCCGGGTTGCACCGGTAGTTACATTAAAGGACGATCACTTGAATAACAAACCATTGCATACATTAGACTTTGTTTAGCTTCTTGATGGTTTTAGGTTCATCTCTTACTATTTCATCCGGGTTGCAGCGGTAAATAGCAACCTAGTAAGAGACGATCACGTCCTATGTTAAGAAATATAAAAACCCATAGCTCCTAAAAAATGAGTCAGATCAAAACAAAAAGTACACCATTAGAATTACAATAAAGAAGGACACTTAGCCCATGTTCACTGAGACATAAATAGGGATTATGTAATTTCTATCAGTATCATGGCTGTAGAGATGGCTGAAACCTAGTAAAGAACAATCCGGGTTGCAGCGGTAGCTAGCAACCTAGTAAGAGACGATCACGTCCAATGTTAAGAAATATAAAGACCCCTAACTCCTAAAAAAAAGAGTCAGATCAAAACAAAAAGTTCACCATTAGAACCGCCTTGTCCGAAACTCCTATAAAGGAAACTTGCCGCCCTTTGGCTTGAATAACAAAGAAAATATATTGGCTTGAAAATCAAGAAAATTGACTTTAACCACGTTATTCTCCCCAAACGGGATATTTTTTTCTCTTTTCTTTCTTCTTTTCCACATTTATAATAAAGAACGACTTATTGCCTATACTAAATTTTATACGCCACTTATTTATAGTATAGGTTAGTAATTCAACAGATAGATTGGTACTGGAATCCGGGTTGCAGCGGTAGCTAGCAACCTAGTAAGAGACGATCACGTCCAATGTTAAGAAATGTAAAAACCCATAGTTCCTAAAAAAGGAGTTAGATCAAAACAAAAAGTACACCATTAGAACCGCCTTGTCCGAAACCCCTGTATAGGAAACTTTCTGTCCCTTGGCTTGAACAGCAAGGGAAATATATTGGCTTGAAAATCAAGAAAATTGACTTTAACCACGTTATTCTCCCCAAACGGGATATTTTTTTCTCTTTTCTTTTTTTTTTATCCAGAGATAGCTTGGCACTGGAACATCGTAGAGGGTTGTTCAATAGCTCATTTTAAAGGAAATTAATTGGGTTAAAAATCTATAGTAACTAAAATAAATTATTTCTAAAAGAGAATAAATTTTTCCACCAATTACATTAAAAGACGATTACTGAAATAACAAACCATTCCATACATTGGACTTAGTTAGCTACTTGATTGTTTGAGTTTCGTCTCTTACTATTTAAAAGAAGAAAAAGCCGTAGGCTTTTTCCTGTTTGTATTTATAGTTAAAAAACGAACTCAAGTCCAAAGAAACTGAACACTGTGGTTCATTCATATTATCTTCATTATTTTAGCTAGTCTGGGTTGCAGCGGCAGCTAGCAACCTAGTAAGAGACGATCACGTCCAATGTTAAGAAATATAAAAACCCCTAACTCCTAGAAAAATAGTCAGATCAAAACAGAAAGTACACTATTAGAACCGCCTTGTCCGAAACCCCTATAAAGGAAACTTACCACCCTTTGGCTTGAATAACAAAGAAAATATATTGGCTTGAAAATCAAGAAATTTGACTTTAACCACGTTATTCTGCACAAACGGGATATTTTTTTCTTTCTTTTGTTTCCAGAGATAGCTTGGCACTGGAACATCGTAGAGAGTTGTTCAATGGCTGATTTTAAAGGAAATCTCTAGATCTAGCGCCTTTTGCACTTAATTTTTTTTATTAATTATTTTTCACGAAAAACATAATTTTGTATATACAATATTGATCAATGACGTCATAGTCGTTGGATGTAGTACATAAAGGCTCGATCATCGAATTTAAGCTGAAACTAAGTAAAGGACAATTATGCCTCCATATATTCACAGTGATGTATAAGATTTCCCAGTACATCTGTAAACTGTTCCACAGTTGCCGGTCCATACCTTGGAAGCTTTTCACTAAACATGCAACATTTCTTTTGGATATTACTATGAAGTTTTGCGAAAGCATCTCTAGCTGACTTTTCAACAAAATCTATTCTTTCAGAGATAATTTTAATCTTTAATTTTGAATATTTTTCGTAATCCCGGTAAAACATTCGTAAAATTTTCCTCAGTTTACAAAGATCAGCCTGTGCGTTCTTTGCAGCTTGTGTAAACTGCAAAAATATCCATGGTATCCGAGCAATAGTTTGAATATTTCAATACAAGCTGGAAAAATACCTTAAAATGTTAAAATTAGTTTTATTTTTGGTTAGGTTCTAACTACCCAATGTGGGATTGACTATGTATTTTCAGACCAAAAAAATACATTTTTTAATATATATCCGGGTTGCAGCGGTAGCTAGCAACCTAGTAAGAGACGATCACGTCCAATGTTAAGAAATATAAAAACCCATAGTTCCTAACAAAGGAGTCAGATCAAAACAAAAAGTACACCATTAGAACCGCTTTCCGGGTTGCAGCGGTAGCTAGCAACCTAGTAAGAGACGATCACCTCCAATGTCAAGAAATATAAAACCCCCCAACTCCTAAAAAAAGAGTCAGATCAAAACAAAAAGTACACCATTAGAACCGCCTTGTCCGAATCCTCTATAAAGGAAACTTACCTCCCTTTGGCTTGAATAACAAAGAAAATATATTGGCTTGAAAATCAAGAAAATTGACTTTTACCACGTTATTCTCCACAAACGGGATATTTTTTTCTTTCCGCTTTTTCTTTCTGCTCAGCTAGCTGGGCACTGGAAAATCATAGAGAGCTGTATAATAGCTCATTTTAAAGGAAATTGCAACATCTAGTCACTTTTGTATTTAAAAATAAAATACTTTTTAAAGTAGAATCAATTTTGTCAAAAAAATTGCATTTTTGATGTATTTTCATACTGCAGTCTTTTCAAAGATATTTGAATTTTGAAGCAATAAAACAGTCCATGTAATGAACTCTATAGTAATAATAGCTACTTGTCTCAATAGTAACCGAAACTCCTGGAACCAAAATTTTCTTTTTTGGCTTAATCGCTAAAATTATTATGTAAACTGCAAAAATATTTATGATGCCTAATCAGTAATTATAATAAAGATCGAACTCTTCCCTATACTAACTTGCATACGCAACTTCACTATAGTACACACAGGTACACAAAAACCAACGCAAACATACACACATACACACAGAGATACACACAAAAATATACACAAATACACACACACGTACACATATACATACACACACATAGAAACATGCATACACACACAAACACACACACACATACACACGTACATACACACACATGCACACACATACTTAAACATGCCCACACACAAACATACTTACACATAAACACATACTTACGCACATATATACACATACACACAGACACATACAAATACACATACACACATAAACACTTATACACACAAAGACATACACATAAACATACAAAAACTTACAAACCGATTTGCACGCAAATACACATGCACGTACACACACAGACGTACACACACATATAAACACACATATGCACATACAAACACACACACACACATACAAATACATACACATGCAAACACAGATAAACACACAAATACAGTCACACATTCACACACATACACACACACAGATACACACACTCACAAACATAGACAAATACACGCACGGACACACACACACAGATACACACACGCACATACAAACACAGATATACACACACACAGCCATACACAAACAGATACACACAGACACACATACACACAGACACACAAACAAACACATATACAAACACAGCTACAAACAGAGATACACAAAAATATATACACACATACACACACACATACACACATACATACACAAGCAGAGACAGACACATACAAACAAACAAACACACACACATACATAGGCACATACACACATGCACACACATACACACACCTACATACACATAAACACACACATACACACACATATATACACATACACACATACATACACAGACACATGCACACACACACACACAGATACACACAAATAGACACACCAATACACACACAAATACACATACTTATACATACACACATACACAAACACATACAGACAGACATACACACTCACATACTTATAGACACATCCGGGTTGCAGCGGTAGCTAGCAACCTAGTAAGAGACGATCACCTCCAATGTTAAGAAATATAAAAACCCGTAGCTCCTAAAAAAAGAGTCAGATCAAAACAAAAAGTACACCATTAGAACCGCCTTGTCCAAATCCTCTATAAAGGAAACTTACCGCCCTTTGGCTTGAATAACAAAGAAAATATATTGGCTTGAAAATCAAGAAAATAGACTTTTACCACGTTATTCTCCACAAACGGGATATTTTTTTCTTTTTTCTTTTTCTTTTCCACAGATAGCTTGGCACTGGAACATCGTAGAGGGTTGTTCAATAGCTCATTTTAAAGGAAATTAATTGGGTTAAAAATCTATAGTAACTATTTATAATAAAGAACGACCTCTTGCCTATACTAAATTTTATAGGCCACTTAACTATAGTAGCATAAAGGATTTTATAATAAAGAACATCCGGGTTGCAGCGGGAGCTAGCAACCTAATAAGAGACGATCGAGTCCAATGCTAAGAAATAAAAAAAAAACCATAGCTCCTAAAACAGCAGTCAGATCAAAACAAAAAGTTACAATAAAGAACGACACCTTGCCCATGTTAACTAAAACATAAATAGGGATTATGTAATTTCCAATAGTATCATGGCTGTAGAGATGGCTGAAACCTAGTTACAATAAAAAACGATCATTGGAATAACAAAAATTGCATACCTTTGGAATTAGCTAGCTACTTGATTATTTGAGACTCGTCTCTTACTATTTAAAAGAAGAAAAAGCCGTAGGCTTTTTCCTGTGTGTAATCAGTTTATTATCATAGGCAGCGCGCTAGCACTGCCTGAGTAAAGAACGATGTGGGCACAATGTGTTTTTTTCCGGGTTGCAGCGATAGCTAGCAACCTAGTAAGAGACGATCACGTCCAATGTTAAGAAATATAAAAACCCATAGTTCCTAACAAAGGAGTCAGATCAAAACAAAAGTACACCATTAGAACCGCCTTGTCCGAAACCCCTGTATAGGAAACTTTCTGTCCCTTGGCTTGAACAGCAAGGGAAATATATTGGCTTGAAAATCAAGAAAATTGACTTTAACCACGTTATTCTCCCCAAACGGGATATATTTTTCTCTTTTCTTTTTTTTTCTTTTGCACAGATAGCTTGGCACTGGAACATCGTAGAGGGTTGTTCAATAGCTCATTTTAAAGGAAATTAATTGGGTTAAAAATCTATAGTAACTAAAATAAATTATTTCTAAAAGAGAATAAATTTTTCCACCAAAAACTGCATTTTTGATGTCTTTTCACACTGCAGTCTTTCAAACATAATCGTATACCAGCGGTAAGATTTGAACCCACGCCTCCGAAGAGACTGGTGGCTAACACCAGTGTCTTGGACCACTCGGCCAGGCTGCCTCTCATAAATAAATATATATGTGAATTTGGGTTGCAGCAGTAGCTAGCAACCTAGTAAGAGACGATCAGTCCCATGCTAAGAAATATAACAAAACTCCTAAAAATAGAGTAAGATCAAAACAAAAGTACATCATTAGAACTACCTTGCCTGAAACCCTACTAGATAAATAATGAATGTCGTAGCTTTATATTAGAGCTATGACGTGAATAGAAAAACATGAAATTATATTGTTGTTTCTGATGACGTCATGAAATAATATCATTGCGCCTTGACGTCAATAAAATCATTACGCCGTGACGTCATAATTACTACTTAAGAACGACACAGATGTAAATTCTCTCATTCTTGATTAGAATTATTTGAAAAAAAACTACGTTTTCTAAAGAGTTAAATTTACAGTATAGAACGATCTCTCGCCCATAGTAACTGATATACGGTGGTTCCAGGGGTAGCTACAAGCTATCCAGAATCTAGCAGTATCCGGGTTGCAGCAGCAGCTGTCACCCAGAATCTCTTTGCTTAACAACAAAGAAATCATGTCGGCTTGTTATTAAACCAGAACCTAACAAAAAATAAAACTAACAAGTGACAATCTTTTCTTACTTGGCAGTTGTTTTTTTAATTATTCTTCAATTTTTAGTTACTATGGACCGGGCATGTCCTTTTCTAAGCAGAAAGTACGGCTGCGACCACGGTTTCTATTTCAGTTTGTTATATCCGCATAGTCTTAGTTTTTAGAAATCTAGTTTTCGAGTGTTTAAAAAAAGAGCAAAAATATTCATTTGATTATATCAGAGTTATGGAAAGAGATTTAACCTGTAATATTTTTAAGAAATTCGTCAAGGTTAAGTTAAAAGTGCGGATCATTTTATTCTAATTGCAGCTCTGTCTTGTTAACTAGATAATATTACCTATTGAATAATATTTTACTATGTACGAATGCTCTGTTTGTAAGAAAATGCTAACAAGGCCAGGGGGTCTTGTTGATCACTTTAGACTTCATACTAACGAAAAGCCGTTTAAGTGTGTACATTGTTCTGTCTATTTTCGAACAAAGCATGCAATACGTCGGCATGAACTTTCCCATTTAAAAGATGAGGATAGGTACCGACTTTGTGAATTATGCGGAAAAACATTCAGCAGAGAATACCTGAGCACACATATAAAGGATCACACTGGTCACAATTGCACTATATGTGGATGTCACTTTAGTAGTATAGGCATACTGAAAAAACATCGAAAAGAGCACTTAAAATCAAAAGAGAATGCAAAAACAGATATTACGGTGCCTTCTCAGAAATTACAATAAAGAACGAACTCTTGCCTATACTAGCTTACATAGGCAACTTAACTATATTATAGGCTGGTAAAGTTTTATTTAACGTTAACAAGTGTGCAGCTCTAGCTGTAATCTAATTTATAAATCTAATCCGGGTTGCATTTGTAGCTAGCAACCTAGTAAGAAACGATCAGTCCAATGTTAAGAAATATAAAAACCCATAACTCCTAAGAAAAGAGTAAAATCAAAACAAAAAGTACACCATTAGAACCGCTTTGTTCAAAATACCTGTATAGGAAACTTTCTGCCCCTTGGCTTAAACATCAAGGGAAATATATTGCCTTGAAAATCAAGAAAAGTGGCAGCTACTACAGCATTCTGTCTAAACGGCATCTTTTTTTTCTTTTTTTTTCTTTTCCACAGATAACTTGGCACTGGAACATAGTTGAGAGTTGTTCAATGGCTCATTTTAAAGGAAATAATGGGGTTAAAAACCTTTTGTAACTTAAACAAATTATTTTTAAAACAATCCGGGTTGCAGCGGTAGCTAGCAACCTAGTAAGAGACGATCACCTCCAATGTTTACAGTAAAGAATGATCTCTCTCCCATACTAACTGATATATGGTGGTTACAGGTGTAGTTATCCGGGTTGCAGCGGTAGCTAGCAACCTAGTAAGAGACTATCACGTCTAATGTTAAGAAATATAAAAACCCATAGTTCCTATCAAAGGAGTCAGATCAAAACAAAAAGTACATTATTAGAACCGCCTTGTCCGAAACCCCTGTATAGGAAACTTTGTGTCCCTTGGCTTGAATAACAAAGAAAATATATTGGCTTGAAAATCAAGAAAATTGACTTTTACCACGTTATTCTCCACAAACGGGATATTTTTTTCTCTTTTCTTTTTTTTGTATCCAGAGATAGCTTGGCACTGGAACATCGTAGAGGGTTGTTCAATAGCTCAATTTAAAGGAAATTAATTGGGTTAAATTTACATTAAAGAACGAACTCTCATCCATAGTAATTGAAGTATTATAAGAAATCATTATATAGATGATGCATTTTCCTTAATGATTAATATTAGACATAAATTAAAATCTTGTTTGGGGTAAAAGACCAGTGATTAGATTTTAAACCATAATTACTTTCTGAAAAACTAGGGCCCGACCGGATTTGAACCGGTGACCTATCGATCTGCAGTCGATTGCTCTACCTCTGAGCTACGAACCCTTGTTGTAAAGAGAGAATTAAAGATGTTTACATGAATATTAGATATAAATCAAATTACAGTAGAGAACATACTTCCAGCCTATAGTAACTAAAATAAGATTATAATTAATGTTAAAGATCCGGGTTGCAGCGGTAGCTAGCAACCTAGTAAGAGACGATCACGTCCAATGTTAAGAAATATAAAAACCCATTGTTCCTAACAAAGGAGTCAGATCAAAACAAAAAGTACACCATTGGAACCGCCTTGTCCGAAACCCCTGTATAGGAAACTTTCTGTCCCTTGGCTTGAACAGCAAGGAAATATATTGGCTTGAAAATCAAGAAAATTGACTTTAACCACGTTATTCTCCCCAAACGGGATATTTTTTTTTTTTTTTTTTTCTTTTCCACAGATAGCTTGGCACTGGAACATCGTAGAGGGTTGTTCAATAGCTCATTTTAAAGGAAATTAATTGGGTTAAAAATCTATAGTAACTAAAATAAATTATTTCTAAAAGAGAATAAATTTTTCCACCAAAAACTGCATTTTTGATGTCTTTTCACACTGCAGTCTTTCAAACATAATCGTATACCAGCGGTAAGATTTGAACCCACGCCTCCGAAGAGACTGGTGGCTAACACCAGTGTCTTGGACCACTCGGCCAGGCTGCCTCTCATAAATAAATATATATGTGAATTTGGGTTGCAGCAGTAGCTAGCAACCTAGTAAGAGACAATCAGTCCCATGCTAAGAAATATAACAAAACTCCTAAAAATAGAGTAAGATCAAAACGAAAGTACATCATTGAAACTACCTTGTCTGAAACCCTACTAGATAAATAATGAATGTCGTCATAGCTTTATATTAGATTAGAGCTATGACGTGAATAGAAAAACACGAAATTATATTGTTGTTTCTGAAGACGTCATGAAATAATACCATTGCGCCATGACGTCATGAAATGAAATCATTACGCCGTGACGTCATAATTATAATATAAGAAACGTCAAATCTGTAAATGGTCTCATTCATGAATAAATAATGGTTAGATCAAAGCAAGCTACACGCAAGTTAAAAAAAAAAACAGTATTAAATTAAAAAACGACACCTAGCCCATGTTAACTGTGACATAAATAGGGATTATGTAATCTCCATAGGTATCATGGCTGTAGAGATGGCTGAAACCTAGTAAAGAGCAGTACATAAAAGATCGATGTCAGTCAAGAGAATCTATTGTAGTGCTAATTAATATAAGTTTTATTTAGCTACAGTAATTCGGGTTAAAGCGGTAGCTAGCAACCTAGTAAGAGACGATCACGTCCAATGTTAAGAAATATAAATCCGGGTTGCAGCGGTAGCTAGCAACCTAGTAAGAGACGATCAAGTCCAATGTTAAGAAATATGAAAACCCATAGTTCCTAAAAAAGGAGCCAGATCAAAACAAAAAGTACACCATTAGAACCGCCTTGTCCGAAACCCCTGTATAGGAAACTTTCTGTCCCTTGGCTTGAACAGCAAGGGAAATATATTGGCTTGAAAATTATAATAAAGAACGACCTCTTGCCTATACTAAATTTTATGCGCCACTTAATTATAGTTTAGGTTAGTAATTCAACAGATAGCATGGCATTGGAATATTGTAGAGAGTTGTTCAATGGCTCATTTTAAAGGAAATTAATGGGGTTAAAAACCTTTTGTAAATAAAACAAATTATTTTTATTACATTTAGAAATTTTAATTATGTTCCTTAAGAAATCATCATGAGTAAAAATTTCCCATACGAAAACTGAACTCAGGCCTGCTGAGTGAGAGCTATCCAAACCTCTAGACCATATAGGATATATTAAAATATCCGATTGATGAATTTTATGTTAAAGAACAAATTGTAAACCTAGTTAGCTGCCTGATTATTTGACGATCATCTCTTACTATTCCAAAGAAGAAAAAGCCGTAGGCTTTTTACTGTTTGTAATTTATTTTATAATAAAGAATGAACTTCAGGATTTGCTAACTGAACAAATAATATTTTTACATATTACATAAAGGATCGATATAGTTCATGATAAATGGTGTTGCTGCAGAGAATCTCATATAGTAGTTATTAATAGAATTTTTGTTTAGACTTTTAATTGACTAGCAACCTAGTAAGAGACGATCACGTCCAATGTTAATTACATTAAATGAAGATCACTGAAATAACAAACCATTCCATACATTGGACTTAGTTAGCTAGTTGATTGTTTGAGTTTTTACATACATGATCGACATAGTTCATCATAAAATGTGTGTAAATTTTAAAACATTAAAAGACGATCAGTGAAATAACAAAACATTCCATACATTGGACTTAGTTAGCTACTTGATTGTTTGAGTTCAGTCTCTTACTACTTAAAAGAAGAAAAAGCCTTAGGCTTTTCCTGTTTGTATTTACAGTTCAAAATGAACTCAAGTCCAAAGAAACTGATTATAATAAAGAAGAAATGTAAAGTTGTAAAGATACAAAGGGATTAAAGCCCTTTGGCTTGAATAACAAAGAAAATATATTGGCTTGAAAATCAAGAAAATTGCCTTTAACCACGTTATTCTCCACAAACGGTATATTTTTTTCTTTCTTCTTCTTCTTCTTTTCCACAGATAGCTTGGCACTGGAACATCGTAGAGAGTTGTTCAATGGCTCATTAAGATTTCCTCTAAAGGAAATCTCTAGATCTAGTGCTATTTGTACTTGATCTTTTTTTAAATTAATTATTTTCTACGAAAAACTTAATTTTTATATACAATATTTATCAATGACGTTGTAGTCGTTGGATGTAGTTAGTATATAAAGGCTCGATCATTGAAATTAAGCTGAAACTAAGTAAAGAACAATTATGCCTCCATATATTCACAGTGATGTATAAAATTTCCCATTACGTCTGTAAACTGTTCCACATTTGCCGGTCCATACCTTGCAAGCTTTTCACTAAACATGCAACATTTCTTTTGGATATTACTATGAAGTTTTGCGAAAACATTTCTAGCTGACTTTTCAACAAAATCCATTCTTTCAGAGATAATTTTAATCTTTAATTTTGAATATTTTTCGTAATCCCGGTAAAACATTCGTAAAATTTTTCTCAATTATAATAAAGAACGACCACTTGCCTATGCTAAATTTTATACGCCACTTGATTATAGTGCAGGTTAGTAATTCCACAAATAGCTTGGTACTGGAATCCAGGTTGCAGCGGTAGCTAGCAACCTAGTAAGAGATGATCACGTCCAATGTTAAGAGATATAAAAACCACTAACTCCTAGAAAAATTGTCAGATCAAAACAAAAAGTACACCATTAGAACCGCCTTGTCCGAAACCCCTATAAAGGAAACTTATTACATAAAGGACCGATATAGCTCATCATAAATGGTGTTTGTCAATTATCATCTTAAAAGAGGATAATTGGAATAAAAAATTATTGCAAATATTAGACTTAGTTAGCTACTTGATCGTTTGAGGTTCGTCTCTTACTATTTCAAAGAAGAAAAGGCCGAAGGCTTTTTCTTGTTTGTAATATTTTCCTGTTTGTTGTTATCAGGTTCGCAGCGGTATTACATAAAGGACCAATGAAGCTCATCATAAATGGTGTTTGTCAATTATCTGGGTTGTAGCGGTAGCTAGCAACCCAGTAAGAGACGATCACGCCCCATAGTAGGAACTAAAATAACCAATAAATCCTGAAAAAAGATTCAGATCCTGGTTGCAGCGGTAGCTAGTAACCAAGTAAGAGACGATCACGTCCAATGTTAAGAAATATAAAAATTCAAACTCCAAAAAAAGTCATGTCAAAACAAAAAGTCATGAAAATCATTCATGAAATAATATCACGTCATGAAATAATATCATTGCGCTATGACGTCAATAAAATCATTACGCTGTGACGTCATAATTACTACTTAAGAACAACAAAGATGTAAATTTTCTCAGTCTTGATTAGAATAATGGTTAGATCGAAGCAAGCTATACGCAATTTGAAAAAACAGTACTACACAAACAACAGAGATAGTATCTTGAAAAGAGAAAAGCAATATAATTAGGAACGATCTCTTGCCTACACTAAATTTTATACGCCACTTAATTATAGTATAGGTTAGTAATTCAACAGATAGCTTGGCACTGGAACATCGTAGAGAGTTGTTCAATGGCTCATTTTAAAGAAAATTAATGGGGTTAAAAACAGTTTGTAATTAAAACAAATTATTTTTATCCGGGTTGCAACGGTAGCTAGCAACCTAGTAAGAGACGATCACGTCCAATGTTAAGAAATAAAAAAACCCATAGCTCCTAAAAAAGCAGTCAGATCAAAACAAAAAGTACACCATTAGAACCACCTTGTCCGAAACCCCTGTATAGGAAACTTTCTGTCATTTGGCTTGAACAGCAAGGGAAATATATTGGCTTTATAATAAGGACAAAAGTCTATCTCATAGTAATTGATGCAACAGAGAAAAGAAAAAGATGTTTTTGGTAGGTTTAATATAAAGAACGACCTTTTGCCTATACTAAATTTTATACGTATAATAAAGAACGACCTTTTACCTATACTAAATTTTTTACGCCCCTTAATTATAGTATAGGTTAGTAATGCCACAGATAGCTTGGTAAGAAGGTCAAGTCCAATGTTAAGAAATATAAAAACCCATAACTCCTAATCCGGGTTGCAGCGGTAGCCATTGAAAGTAGGTAGCCATTGTAGTAGCCAGCGAAAGTAGCCAGCGGTAGCCATTGAAAGGTAGCCTTAGAAAGTTCGTATATTAATTTTGGAAGGAGCAATTGCAGTTTATGTAGCAGCAATAAAAATATATTTACAAGCATACCTATCAACAGCGAAGGAAAAGCAATGTTTTTCAATTAAGCCGAAAACGAGCCTGTTAGGGTTATTAGTATATGTGTTTGTAAGACTAATGATTTAGAAGAAATTCCTGGAACACCGACTCAAGAAAAAAGTATTTGTAACTGTGTTTCAAACAATTCTTTAAGCTCTACTGAATATTTGGCAAAAAAATGCTCTGTGTAGTAGAACAAACGGTCTTGAAAAGTACGAGACAACTATCGAAAAATGCTCTGAATCTAGATCTGACAAGGAAATTATGATGGCTGGAGTCACTTATAACAATATGAGTAAACATTCAAAACCAAAAATTGGGCAGCAGTTTACTTGGCAATGTCACCCTGATATCTGCAAGCTCTATCCGACGGATATTGAATTATGTCAAATTCTTTTTGATATCCTTGAAAATAATATAGCATTAAAATTTTCAACTGACAAAGTGGCTAATTTCTACCTTGGCGGCTTGGATTATTGTGGAATCAATTACAGGGACACAAGAAAGCATGGGCATTCGTTATACTGTAGCCCAAATGAGGGATGTCAGAGCTATTTGCGTTCTCTAAGGGCACTAGCTCCACATTTTCCTGTCTTGACCTGTTTCATTAATAGCGTATATAAGGCAGTATCAAAATGTAAGATTATACAACATATTAATCTACTAAAAGTCGAGGGCTCGTACAAGGAACTAAGTCATTATATAGAAGAAGTGTCAAGTAGACTCTGTCGTAATAATAGTCAAGACTTCATCTACGGTGATAGCAATTTTAGAGTTTCTGTGGATGAAAATACAATAATAAAATTATTTGGTGAGAGCCTTGATAAGGTAGCTAACATCAGGGATGTATACCCCACAATGCATTGTGACAGTTGCGAGCAGATAAAGACAAAATAACAATTGAAGAGTCTAAGATTCCTTTCAAATAAGAAAGGTTTTGATGTAATGATGGCCACGATTTTAGAACACCTACAACAGGACATACCCAAAGATGACAGAGAACAGCTAATTCATTGTACAGGTTGGAAAGAGGATGTCATAGATTTATTCTCTGTCTGTGAATACTGTGCTGGGAAAATGTTGAAAAGTCAGGAGAATGACCGATCAGTATTAAATAACCTTCATATAGACTGTACACCGGAATGTACACAGTGTTTAAATAATTTTGAAATGGCAATGATTCGATTTGTAATGCCTTGTCTTACGATCGTCAGATTAGGGCAAGTAACTGCATTGAAGAGACCTAGAACAGAACTTGTTAACGCTCTTAAGGGGAGAATAGTATATCTACCTGTTGATGTGCAAGCAAATGCAGATATTCAGCCTGAAAAACTCCT
The DNA here is from genome assembly GCA_027921565.1 of Artemia sinica. NCBI lineage: Eukaryota > Metazoa > Arthropoda > Branchiopoda > Anostraca > Artemiidae > Artemia > Artemia sinica. Next base: position 274,468 of record JAPEVW010000043.1, read on the forward strand.
TAACATTGATAGTTTTGTAGTCATTGTCAATGGTCAGCCAACTTACAACAAGAATGTTTGGACTGCACTAATAGATCTGAGAAAAGTCCATGAAGCACTGTTGTGGTTAAGAGAGAACAACAGTCTCTATAAAACAATACGTGCATACACCCTAGAAGATTTAAATAAAATACTTGAAGCACGTCTTGCTGAAAAAGCGGTTGGTGTTGATAATTTACCTGAAATACCGGAAGCTGCAATCCTTCAGAAACTGACAGAAAGCGCAAAATCTACATTGGTTGATCATTTTTCTGTCCAGCCTCTCAATTCAGCGGTTCCAAAAGTCTTCATAGAAGATTTTAAAAAGATGAAAGATCTTGGTACTGACCAATTTCAAATCAAGAAACTAAAAGGTGAGAGCGAAGACTTATTTCAGGAAGAACTTGATCTAAAAGTGTTTCCAAATCTTTTCCCGAAAGGCAAATATGGCTTGCGTGACAAGGCAAGACCATTTTGGATTAGGAATGCGGAATATTTTAAATCAAGGCTTCTTAGCAGACATACTAAGTTTCGTCTTGACAAACAGTTTCTTTTTCACAGCTTCCAATTGCAAGAATTCTCTTACATGTGTAATAGCGTCGGTTATATGTTGCGGACTGTGAAACCAAATCAAACTGCTCGTCAATTTATAGACAGGATAAATAATGAATCTACTAGATAATGAGTCATAATAAAGTTATTGCCTGCATTGGACTTAGTTAGCTACTTGATCGTTTGAAGTTCGTCTCTTACTATTTCAAAGAAGAAAAATCCGGGTTGCAGCGGTAGCTAGCAACCTAGTAAGAGACGATCAAATCCAATGTTAAGAAATATAAAAACCCATAGTTCCTAAAAAAGTTACAATAAGGAACGAACTGTAACCCATAGTATAGTAAAGAACGAACTCTTGCCTATATTAACATGTATAGGCAATTATAGAAAGGATCAGTCTAGTAGATCATAAAAAGGGATTACATAAGTATCATCAGTATCAAGGCTTTGGGGATGGCTGAAACCTAGTAAAGAAAAAGACATGGCACGTATCGGATTTAGTTAGCTTTCTGATTCTCTGAAATTTGTCTCTTACTATTCGAAATAAGAAAAAGCCATAGGCTTTTTCCTGTTTGTGATTTTTATAGTAATGAAGGAACTATAGCCAATCGTATTGTTACATAAAGGATACCACAACAGGCCCTTGTTTTGATGATGATTATGCACAAATCTAGGTTGCAGCGGTAGCTAGCAATCCGGGTTGCAGTGGTAGCTAGCAACCCAGTCAGAGACGATCTCGCCCCATAGTAAAAAATAAAATAGCCCATAAATCCTAAAACTAGAATCAGATCAAAAACGAAGCACACTGTTAGAACCGCCTTGCCTGGATCCCCCTATATAGGAAACTTACCGTCCCTTGACTTTTACAATCGTAAGATGTAGCCTGGTCGTCTCTTACTTACCCAATTAAGAAAAAGCCAATGGCTTTTATCTGTTTTGTCATCTTAATTCACCCAGGCGTTCAGTAATTTCTGAAGGAATAGCAGCTTTTCGTAAAAAATCTGAGTATAAACAAAATCGACAAGGGTGGGATTCGAACCCAAAAGTGCACAACACATTGGATTAGCAAACCAACGCCTTAACCAAGCTAAATATATAGTATTAGCTAAATATTCTAATATGAAGGCCTCCTTGGATCAGCATCTTATAACCGTAGAACCAATTATGTAGTTTTTGCTTATGAATGTTTCATCTGTTTTGAGAATGCTACGTTTCAGTTCCTGTATAGGCTATACATGCGCCTGTATACGCAAGCGTTCAGTAATTTATGAAGGAATAACAGCTTTTCGTAAAAAATCTGAGTATAAACAAAATCGACAAGGGTGGGATTCGAACCCAAAAGTGCACAACACATTGGATTGGCAAACCAAGGCCTTAACCATGCTAATTATATATAATTAGCTAAATATTAAAATAAAAAGGCCTCCTTGGATCAGCATCTTATATCCGTAGAGCCAATTATATAGTTTTTTGCTTATGATTGTTTCATCTGTTTTGAGAATGCTACGTTTCAGTTCCTGTTCAGAAACATTTTACGCATGTTTTACCAGGATCACGAAAAGTATTCAAAATTACAGATTAAAATTCTCTTTGAAAGGGCGGATGCTGTTGAAAAGTCGGCTAGAAATGCTTTGGCAAAGCTTCATAGTAATATCCAAAAGAAATGTTGTCAGTTTAATGAATATAATAAAGAACGACCTTTTGCCTATACTAAATTTTATACGCCACTTAATTATAGTATAGGTTAGTAATTCCACAGATAGATTGGCAAGAAGATCAAGTTAAGAAATATAAAAACCCATAACTCCTAATCCGGGTTGCAGCGGTAGCCATTGAACAGCTCTCTACGATGTTTCAGTGCCAAGCTATATCTGGAAACAAAAGAAAGAAAGAAAACAATATCCCGTTTGCGGAGAATAACGTGGTTGAAGTCAATTTTCTTGATTTTCAAGCCAATATATTTATAGTGAGGCTGATCTTTGTAAATTATCTCAATTTACAAAGATCAGCCTGCGCGTTCTTTGCAGCTTGTGTAAACTGCAAAAATATCCATGGTATTCGAGCAATAGTTCGAATATTTTAATTCAAGCTAGAAAAATACCTTAAAACGTTAAAATTAGTTTTATTTTTGGCTAGGTTCTAACTACCCGATGTGGGATTGACTCCACAGATAGCTTGGCAAGAAGATCAAGTCCAATGTTAAGAAATATAAAAACCCATAACTCCTAATCCGGGTTGCAGCGGTAGCTAGCAACCTAGTAAGAGACGATCACGTCCAATGTTAAGAAATATAAAAACCCATAGCTCCTTAGGTTCTAACTACCCGATATGGGATTAATTCCACAGATAGCTTGGCAAGAAGATCAAGTCCAATGTTAAGAAATATAAAAACCCATAACTCCTAATCCGGGTTGCAGCGGTAGCTAGCAACCTAGTAAGAGACGATCACGTCCAATGTTAAGTAATATAAAAACCCATAGCTCCTCAAAAAGGAGTCAGATCAAAACAAAAAGTACACCATTAGAACCGCCTTATCCAAAACCCCTATATAGGAAACTTACCGCCCTTTGGCTTGAATAACAAAGAAAATATAATGGCTTGAAAATCAAGAAAATTGACTTCAACCACGTTATTCTCCACAAACGGGATATTTTTTTCTTTCTTTCTTTTGTTTCCAGAGATAGCTTCACACTGAAACATCATAGAGAGTTGTTCAATGGCTCATTTTAAAGGAAACCTCTAGATTTAGTACTATTTGTACTTAATTTTTTTTTTAATTAATTATTTTTTACGAAAAACTTAATTTTTTATATACAATATTGATCAATGACGTCATAGTTGTTGGATGTAGTTAGTATCCGGGTTGCAGCGGTAGCTAGCAACCTAGTAAGAGACGATCACCTCCAATCTAAAGAAATATAAAACTCCCCAACTCCTAAAAAAAGAGTCAGATCAAAACAAAAAGTACACCATTAGAACCGCCTTGTCAGAAACCTCTATAAAGGAAACTTACCGCCCTTTGGCTTGAATAACAAAGAAAATATATTGGCTTGAAAATCAAGCAAATTGACTTTTATCACGTTATTCTCCACAAACGGGATATTTTTTTCTTTCCACTTGATTTTACTTCTCAGCTAGCTGGGCACTGGAAAATCATAGAGAGCTATATAATAGCTCATTTTAAAGGAAATTGCAACATCTAGTGCCTTTTGTAATTAAAAATAAAATACTTTTTAAAGTAGAATCAATTTTGTCAAAAAAATTGCATTTTTGATGTATTTTCATTCTGCAGTCTTTTCAAAGATATTTGAATTTTGAAGCAATCAAACAGTTCATGGTAATGAACTCTATAGTAATTATAGCTACTTGTCTCAATAGTAACCGAAACTCCTGGAACCAAAATTTTCTTTTTAGGCTTAATCGCTAAACTTATTATGTAAACTGCAAAAATATCTATGATGCCTAATCAGTAATAGTAATTTCTTAATTTAAACAACAAAAATACATGAAAATTTTAGAATTAGTTTTACTTTTTGTCTCCTGGAAGAATTTTTTTTTCATCTCAGTTCAAAGTTATTATTGTATCCTGGAACCAAACTTTTTTTGGTTTGTAACCCGTAAAGTACGTATCTCCATATTATTGTCTTATAATTGCAATTATTTTAGTTTTCAGTCCAGAATCGCTAAACTTATTATGTAAACTGCAAAAATATTTATGGTGTCTAACCAATAACACTAATTTTGTAATTCAAACAAGATAAATACCTGAAAATTTAAAAATTATTTTTTTTTATGCTAGGTTTTAGATACTCGACACGGGGTATTGTGTACTTAATAATTTTAAACCTTGAAAAAATATGGTCTCGCTTGAAAGGAAAAAAAGAAAGAATAACCAAAAAAACTATCAAAATAGAGCAATCCAAATTTCTACTAATAAAAAACTTTACTACACAAAAAATAAAGCTAACATCCTGAAATATAAGAAAAGTTTATTTAAAAGAGATAAAATGCCACCGAACGCATTAAAGCTCGAGAACGCGTAAGGATTGCTACTAAGATGTCTTGTGATCCAGAATTTAAGAAAATGAAATATGACAGAGCAAAACAGAGAGAGGTATGTTACGGATCAGGGGTAACGAGAAGGGAAAATTGAGACAGCCAAACAAAAGAGCAAGGAACGGTATGATAACGATATAGATTACCGAAACAAACATAAGAAAAAAGTTGCTACCAGAATAATGGGTAGATACTGGGGTGACAAAAGCTATAATGAAAAAATTAAATTCTCTGCGAGGTTGTACCGAAGAACGCATAAGGAGAAAGGGAAAAATTACATTCAGAAATACAAGAAGATGGCAAAAATGCAGGCTGATCTTTGTAAATTGAGAAACATTTTACGCATGTTTTATCGGGATCACGAAAAGTATTCAAAATTACAGATTAAAATTCTCTTTGAAAGAGCGGATGCTGTTGAAAAGTCGGCTAGAAATGCTTTGGCAAAGCTTCATAGCAATATCCAAAAGAAATGTTGTCAGTTTAATGAAAAGCTTCCAAGGTATGGACAGGCAACTGCGGAACAGTTTATAGATACAATGGAAAATGTTCGACAACACAGTGAATATACAGAGGCGTACTTCTTAGAAAGTTCGTATATTAGTTTTGGAAGGAGCAATTGCAGTTTATGTAGCAGCAATGAAAATAAAACGAGCCTTTTAGGGTTATTAGTATATGTGTTTGTAAGACTAATGATTTAGAACAAATTCCTGGAACACCGACTCAAGAAAAAAGTATTTCTAACTGTGTTTTAAACACATTGTCTTGTGTACGAGAGTAAGAGACGATCACGTCCAATGTTAAGAAATATAAAAACCCATAGTTCCTAACAAAGGAGTCAGATCAAAACAAAAAGTACACCATTAGAACCACCTTGTCCGAAACCCCTGTATAGGAAACTTTCTGTCCCTTGGCTTGAACAGCAAGGGAAATATATTGGCTTGAAAATCAAGAAAATTGACTTTAACCACGTTATTCTCCCCAAACGGGATATTTTTTTCTCTTTTCTTTTTTTTTTTCCAGAGATAGCTTGGCACTGGAACATCGTAGAGGGTTGTTCAATAGCTCATTTTAAAGGAAATTAATTGGGTTAAAAATCTATAGTAACTAAAATAAATTATTTCTAAAAGAGAATAAATTTTTCCACCAAAAACTGTGGTGGCTAACACCAGTGTCTTGGACCACTCGGCCAGGCTGCCTCTTATAATTTGGGTTGCAGCAGTAGCTAGCAACCTAGTAAGAGACGATCAGTCCCATGCTAAGAAATATAAAAACCCAAAACTCCTAAAAATAGAGTAAGATCAAAACAAAAGTACATCATTAGAACTACCTTGTCTGAAACCCTACTAGATAAATAATGAATGTCGTCATAGCTTTATATTAGAGCTATGACGTGAATAGAAAAACACGGAATTATATTGTTGTTTCTGATGACGTCATGAAATAATATCATTGCGCCATGACGTCAATAAAATCATTACGCCGTGACGTCATAATTACTACTTAAGAACGACAAAGATGTAAATTCTCTCATTCTTGATTAGAATAATGATTAGATCGAAGCAAGCTATACGCAATTTGAAAAAACAGTACTACACAAACAACAGAGATAGTATCTTGAAAAGAAAAAAGCAAAGGTATTCAACCGACCAGGCGTATTGAGAAGTAAAAATTGAGAGAGCAAAACAAAGGTATTCAACCGACCAGGCGTATCGAGAAGTAATAATTGAGAGAGCAAAACAAAACAGCAAGATGTGTTATCACAATGATGAAGATTATAGACATGCAAAAATTGAGACGGCCAAACAAAAGATCAAGGAGAGTTATCACAATGATGAAGATTACCGCATCAAATATAAGAAAAACCAAAAGCAAAGGTATTCAACCGTCCAGGTGTATTGAGAAGTAAAAATTGAGAGAGCCAAACAAAAGATCAAGGAGCGTTACTGGGGTGACAAAATCTATAATAAAAAATTAAATTCTCTGCGAGGTTGTACCGAAGAACGCATAAGGACACAGGGAAAAATTACATTCAGAAATACAAGAAGATGGCAATAATGCAGGCTGATCTTTGTAAATTGAGAAACATTTTACGCATGTTTTATCGGGATCACGAAAAGTATTCAAAATTACAGATTAAAATTCTCTTTGAAAGAGCGGATGCTGTTGAAAAGTCGGCTAGAAATTCTTTGGCAAAGCTTCATAGTAATATCCAAAAGAAATGTTGTCAGTTTAACGAAAAGCTTCCAAGGTATGGATTGGCAACTGCGAAACAGTTTATAGATGCAATGGAAAATGTTCGACAACACAGTGAATATACGGAGGCGTACTTCTTAGAAAATTCGTATATTAATTTTGGAAGGAGCAATTGCAGTTTATGTAGCAGCAATAAAAATATATATACAAGCATACCTATCAACAGCGAAGGAAAAGCAATGTTTTTCAATTAGGGCGAAAACGAGCCTGTTAGGGTTATTAGTAAATGTCTTTGTAAGACTAATGATTTAGAACAAATTCCTGGAACACCGACTCAAGAAAAAAGCATTTCCAACTGTGTTTTAAACAGTTCGTTTAGTTCTACTGAATATTTGGCAAGGGAAATATATTTGCTTGAAAATCATGAAAAGTGGCAGCTACTACAACATTCTGCCTAAACGGGATATTTTTTTCTTTTTTTTTCTTTTTTCTTTTGTATCCAGAGATAGCTTGACACTGGAACATCGTAGAGAGTTGTTCAGTGACTCATTTTAAAGGAAATTAATTGGGTTAAAAATCTATAGTAACTAAAATAAATTATTTCTAAAATTATAATAAAGAAGGACCTCTTGCCTATACTAAAGTTTATAGGCCACTTAACTATAGTATAGGCCTGTAAATTTATATTTAAGGTCAATATATTAAAATTTTCCACTAAAAGACGGTCATTGGAATAAAAACCCAATACATACATTTGATTTAGTTAGCTACTTGATTGTTTGAGGCTAGTCTCTTACTTTTTCAAAGAAGAAAAGGCCGTAGGTTTTTTCCTGTTTGTAATCAATTAGAAAGAGTTCTACCTTTAAAATGAGTTAAGTAGTGCTTTGAGTCGCTTGAAAACTTTTAAGTGAGAAATCTGGGTTGCAGCGGTAGCTAGAAACCTAGTAAGAGACGATCACTTCCAATGTTAAGAAACATAAAAACCCATAGTTCCTAAAAAACGAGTCAGATCAAAACAAAAATTACAACATTAGAACCGCCTTGTCCGAAACCCCTGTATAGGAAACCTTGTGTCACTTGGCTTGAACACCAAAGGAAACATATTGGCTTGGAAATCAAGAAAATTGACTTTAACCACGTTATTCTCCACAAACGGCATATTTTTTTCTTTCTCTTTTTTCTTTCTTGTTTTCAAGAGATAGCTTTGCACTGGAACATCGTAGAAAGTTGTTCAATGGCTTATTAAAGGAAATTAATAGGGTTAAAAATCTTTTGTAACTAAAATAAATTATTTCTAAGAGAGAATAAATTTTTTAATTAAAAACTGTATTTTTGATGTCTTTTCATACTGCAGTCTTTCAAAGATATTTGATTTTTGTACATAAATCATAATCGTATTCCAGCGGTAATATTTGAACCCACGCCTCAGAAGAGACTGGTGGCTAACACCAGCGCCTTGGACCACTCGGCCAATCTGCCTCTCATAACTATATATATTTGAATTTGGGTTGCATCCGGGTTGCAGCGGTAGCTATCAACCTAGTAATCCGGGTTGCAGCGGTAGCTAGCAACCTAGTTACAGTAAAGAACGATCTCTCGCTCTTAGTAACTGAACTGTCAATTAGGTCTTTTTATACATAATTATCCACTATTATATAAAACAGTCATTTTTGGGAGGGATTTTATAATAAAGATATAATAAGGATCAAACTCTTCCCTATACTAACTTACATACGCAACTTCAGAATAGTTAAGATTACAGTATTTATATTTTTACATTAAAAGACGATCACTGAAATAACAAACCATTCCATACATTGGACTTAGTTAGCTACTTGATTGTTTGAGTTTCGTCTCTTACTATTTAAAAGAAGAAAAAGCCGTAGGCTTTTTCCTGTTTGTATTTATAGTTAAAAAACGAACTCAACTCCAAAGAAACTAAACACTGTGGTTCATTCATATTATCTTCATTATTTTAGCTAGAATGTAAATAAACAAGTTTCTTTTTTAAATTGAAAATAGTTACAATAAAGAGTAACTAGCAACCTAATAAGAAACGATCACGTCCAATGTTAAGAAATATAAAAACCCATAACTCCTAAGAAAAGAGTAAAATCAAAACAAAAAGTACACCATTAGAACCGCCTTGTCCGAAACCCCTGCATAGGAAACTTTCTGCCCCTTGGCTTGAACATCAAGGGAAATATATTTCCTTGAAAATCAAGAAAAGTGGCAGCTATTACAGCTTTCTGCCTAAACGGCATGTTTTTTTCTTTTTTTTTCTTTTCCAGAGATAACTTGGCACTGGAACATAGCGCCTTTTGCATTTAATTTATTTTTAATTAATTATTTTTTATGAAAAACTTAATTTTTTATATACAATATTAATCAATGACGTCATAGTCGCTGGATGTAGTTAGTATTACATAAAGGCTCGATTATCGAATTTAAGCAGAAACTAAGTAAAGGACATTTATGCCTCCATATATTCACAGTGATGTATAAGATTTCCCAATACATCTGTAAACTGTTCCACAGTTGCCGGTCCATACCTTGGAAGCTTTTCACTAAACATGCAACATTTCTTTTGGATATTACTATGAAGTTTTGCGAAAGCATCTCTAGCTGACTTTTCAACAAAATTTATTCTTTCAGAGATAATTTTAATCTTTAATTTTGAATATTTTTTGAAATCTCGGTAAAACATTCGTAAAATTTTTCTCAATTTACAAAGATCAGCCTGTGCGTTCTTTGCAGCTTGTGTAAACTGCAAAAATATCCATGGTATCCTTGCAATAGTTCGAATACTTCAATTCAAGCTAGAAAAATACCTTAAAATATTAAAATTAGTTTTATTTTTGGTTAGGTTCTAACTACCCGATGTGGGATTGACTAAGTAGTTTCAAACCAAAAAATTCCATTTTTTCAAATATATTTTATTTTACAGTTTAGAATCGCTAAAGTTATTGTGTAAACTGCAAAATCTACACAAAGGATCGATCTAGTCCCTTACTTATGTTAGAGTAAAGGGTGAACTCAATCCCAAAGGACATTAACCCTGAGGATTATCCAGGTTAATGTTCATCATTTTAGCCAGGATTTAACTAAATCGAGTTTATTTTTAAAATTTTAAAGGATCGATACTATAAATGGGAATTTATTGGAGTTTCATGTTTTATAGTAAAAGAAGATCATTGAAATTCTAAACCATTACATATATTGGACTTAGTTAGCTGCCTGATTTCTTGAGGTTCGTCTCTTACTATTCCCAGTAAGAAAAAGGCATAGGCTTTTTCCTGTTTGTAATCAGGGTTATTAGTAATTTATGTTTTATAAAGGATTAGTCAAGTTAATCATAGGCAGTGCTTTTTCCTTTTCTCTTCAGACTGCTTTGCACTAGAACATCAAAGAAAATTGTTTATTGACTGATTTTAAAGGAAATTGATATAGTCAAAAACCTTTCATAATTGAAAAAATTATTTTGAAAATGTAATTAATTTTTTACGAAACACTGCATATTTCATATTAAAGATTGATCAATGACGTCATAATCGTAGGTTTTTCTGGGTTGCAGCGGCAGCTAGCAACCTAGTAAGAGACGATCACGTCCAATGTTGAGAAATATAAAAACCCCTAACTCCAAAAAAATAGTCAGATCAAAACAAAAAGTACACCATTAGAACCGCCTTGTCCGAAACCCCTATATAGGAAACTTACCGCCCTTTGGCTTGAATAAGAAAGAAAGTATATTGGCTTCAAAATCAAGAAAATTGACTTTAACCACGTTATTCTGCACAAACGGGATATTTTTTTCTTTCTTTTGTTTCCAGAGATAGCTTGGCACTGGAACATCGTAGAGAGTTTTTCAATGGCTCATTTTAAAGGAAATCTCTAGATCTAGTGCCTTTTGCACTTAATTTTTTTTATTAATTATTTTTCACGAAAAACTTAATTTTGTATATACAATATTGATCAATGACGTCATAGTCGTTGGATGTAGTACATAAAGGCTCGATCATCGAATTTAAGCTGAAACTAAGTAAAGGACAATTATGCCTCCATATATTCACAGTGATGTATAAGATTTCCCATTACATCTGTAAACTGTTCCACAGTTTCTGGTCCATACCTTGGAAGCTTTTCACTAAACATGCAACATTTCTTTTGGATATTAATATGAAGTTTTGCAAAAGCATCTCTAGCTGACTTTTCAACAAAATCTATTCTTTCAAAGATATAGTAAAGAACGACATCTAACCCTTGTTAATTGATCCGGGTTGCTGCTACATTAAAGGACGATCATTGAAATAACAAACCATTGCATACATTGGACTTAGTAAACTACTTGATTGTTTGAGGTTCGTCTTTTACTATTTCAAAAAAGAAAAAGCCGTCGGCTTTTTCCTGTTTCTAATCAGGTTTGATAATAATATATAATTAAATAAATCAGGGTTGCAGCGGTAGCTAGCAACCTAATAAGAGACGATCACGTCTAATGTTAACAAATATAAAAACCCCTAACTCCTAAAAAAAGAGTCAGGTCAAAACAAAAAGAACACCATTAGAACCGCCTTGTCCGAAACCCCTGTATAGGAAACTTTCTGTCCCTTGGCTTGAACAGCAAGGGAAATATATTGGCTTGAAAATCAAGAAAAGTGGCTGCTACTACAACATTCTGCCTAAACGGGATATATTTTTTTTCTTTTTTCTTCTTTTCCACATATAGCTTGGCACTGGAACATCGTAGAAAATTCTTCAATGGCTCATTTTAATGGAAATTAATTGGGTTAGAAATCTTTTGTAACTAAAATAAATTATTTCCAAGAGAGAATAAATTTTTCAATTAAAAATTGCATTTTTGAAATTTAAACTTTTTTTAAATTAATTATTTTTAAGAAAAACTTAATTTTTTAGATACAATATCAATGACGTCATAGTCTTTGGATGTAGTTAGTACATAAATACCCAATCATCGAATTTAAGCTGATACTAAGTAAAGGACAATTATTCCTGCATATATTCACAGTGATGTATAAGATTTCCCATTACATCTGTAAACTGTTCCACAGTTGCCGGTCCATACCTAGGAAGCTTTTCACTAAGCATGCAACATTTTTTTCGGATATTACTATGAAGTTTTGCTAAAGCATCTCTAGCTGACTTTTCAACAAAATCCATTCTTTCAGAAATAATTTAAATCTTTAATTTTGAATATTTTTTGTAATCCCGGTAAAACATTCGTAAAATTTTTCTCAATTTACAAAAATCAGCCTGTGCGTTCTTTGCAGCTTGTGTGAAATGCAAATATATCTATGGTATCCAAGCAATATTTTGAATATTTCAATTCAAGCTAGAAAAATATCTTAAAATGTTAAAATTAGTTTTATCTTTGGTTAGGTTCTACCTACCCAATGTGGGGTTTACTATGTATTTTCAGACCAAAAAATTCAATTTTATAATGTATTTTATTTTTCAGTTTAGAATCGCTAAAGTTATTATGTAAACTGCAAAAATATTTATGATATCTGAGCAATAATTTTAATCTTTTCATTATAACTAACAAAATACCTGAAAATTTAAAAATCAGTTTTAATTTTTGTTAGGTTATGGGTACTCGATACGAGTCTTTAGAAGTGTTAATTAGATAAGAATATTATTTCTTGTTTTGTAATCCGGGTTGCAGCGGTAGCTAGCAACCTAGTAAGAGACGATCACGTCCAATGTTAAGACATATAAAAACCCCTAACTCCTAAAAAAAGAGTCAGATCAAAACAAAAGGCACACCATTAGAACCGCCTTGTCCGAAACCCCTATAAAGGAAACTTACCGCCCTTTGGCTTGAATAACAAAGAAAATATATTGGCTTGAAAATCAATAAAATTGACTTCAACCACGTTATTCTCCACAAACGAGATATTTTTTTCTTTCTTTCTTCTTTTCCGAAGATAGCTTGGCCCTGGAACATCGTAGAGAGTTGTTCAATGGCTCATTTTAAAGGAAAAATTATAATCTAGTGCAGTTTGTACTTAATTTTTTTTAAATTAATTATTTTTTACGAAAAACTTAATTTTTTATATACAATATGACGTCATAGTCGATCAATGACGTCATAGTCGTTGGATGTTGTTAGTATTACATAAAGACTCGATCATCGAATTAAAGCTGAAACTAAGTAAAGGACAATTATGCCTCCATATATTCACAGTGATGTATAAGATTTCCCATTACATCTGTTAACTGTTCTACAGTTGCCGGTCCATACATTGGAAGCTTTTCACTAAACATGCAACATTTCTTTTGGATATTACGATGAAGTTTTGCGAAAGCATATCTAGCTGATTTTTCAAAAAAATCTATTCTTTCAGAGATAATTTTAATCTTTAATTTTGAATATTTTTCGTAATCCCGGTAAAACATTCGTAAAATTTTTCAAAATTTACAAAGATCAGCCTGTGAGCTCTTTGCAGCTTGTGTAAACTCCAAAAATATCCATGGTATCCGAGCAATACTTTGAATATTTCAATACAAGCTAGAAAAATACCTCAAAATGTTAAAATTAGTTTTATTTTTGGTTAGGTTCTAACTACCCGATGTGGGATTGACTATGTATTTTCAGACCAAAAAATTCCATTTGTTATATATTTTATTTTTCGGTTTAGAATCGTTAAAGTTATTATGTAAATTGCAAAAATATTTATGATATCTGAGCAATAATTTTAATCTTTTCATTCAAACTAACAAAATACCTGAAAATTTAAAAATTAGTTTTATTTTTTGTCAGGTTATCTGGGTTGCAGCGGTAGCTAGCAACCTAGTAAGAGACGATCACGTCCAATGTTAAGAAATATAAAACCCATAGTTCCTAACAGAGGAGTCAGATCAAAACAAAAAGTACACCATTAGAACCGCCTTGTTTGAAACCCCTGTATAGGAAACTTTCTGTCCCTTGCCTTGAACAGCAAGGGGAATATATTGGCTTGAAAATCAAGAAAAGTGGCAGCTACTACAACATTCTGCCTAAACGGGATATTTTTTTCTTTTTTTCTTTTTTTCTTTTGTATCCAGAGATAGCTTGGCACTGGAACATCGTAGAGAGTTGTTCAATGGCTCATTTTAAAGGAAATTAATTGGGTTAAAAACATTTTGTAACTAAAATAAATTATTTCTAAAAGTGAATAAATTTTTCTACCAAAAACTGCATTTTTGATTCTTTTCACACTGCAGTATTTCAAACATAATCGTATACCTGTTACAGTAAAGAACAAACTTCCAGCCCATAGTAACTAAAAAAAGACTATAATTTCAGGTTAAAGATTGATCAATGATGATCAATTCAGAATCTCTAAAGTTATTATGCAAACTACAAAAATATTTATTATGTCCAACCAATAATACTAATTTTTTAATTCATAATAATGAAAAGAAGGAATTACGGCAGAAACCTTTATTTTGGTATAAGTAAACAACAGTTACAGTAAAGATCCGGGTTGCAGCGGTAGCTAGCAACCTAGTAAGAGACGATCACGTCCAATATTAAGAGATATAAAAACCCATAGTTCCTAAAAAAGGATTCAGATCAAAACAAATTATTATAATAAAGAATGAACCCTTGCTTATACTAACTCAAATCTTTAATATATTCTGAGTTGCAATGGTAGTCACATTAAAAGACAAACGTTGGAAGAACAAACTATTGCATACATTGGACTTATTTAATGCCTGATTCTTTAAGAGTCGTTTCTTACTACTCCAGAGAAGAAAAAGCAGTAGGCTTTTTCCTGTTTGTAATCAGGGTTTAAATAATCTGATTTGTCAATCCGGGTTGCAGCGGTATACATAAAGGATCGATACTATAAATAGGATTTATTGATAGTTACCGTAAGGAACGAACTTCAGCCTAATGTAACTAAGATAAGACAAACAATTAATTTGTATGCCTTTTCTGTTTTTTTCTGGTTTGAATTAAAAAATAGAAATTATTGTTCAGACACCATAAATATTTTGCACTTTGCAGTTAAATAAAATTATTTTATTCAAAATTTTCAGGAATTATTCTTAGTTTCAGTTGACAAACAAGATTTTTTTTTTCAAGGAACCGATCAGCTAACTAAGTCCAATATAAGCAATGGTATGTTCTTTGTATTTACGGTGATTTTAAATATATAAGTTTCATTAAGTTTAATGTTACCTATCAAAAGTTACGAATTTGAGGAAATTTGCTCAAATTTCAAAGAAGGAGAAAACACCCCATAAAAGTCACAGAATCTTAACGAAAATCACATTATCAGATTCACAGTATAAATCCGGGTTGCAGCGATAGCTAGCAATCCGGGTTGCAGCGATAGCTAGCAACCTAGTAAGAGACGATCACGTCCAATGTTAAGAAATATAAAAACCCATAGTTCCTAACAGAGGAGTCAGATCAAAACAAAAAGTACACTATTAGAACCGCCTTGTCCGAAACCCCTGTATAGGAAACTTTCTGTCCCTTGGCTTGAACAGCAAGGGAAATATATTGGCTTGAAAATCAAGAAAATTGACTTTAACCACGTTATTCTCCCCAAACGGGATATTTTTTTTCTTTTTTTTCTTTTTCTTTTCCACAGATAGCTTGGCACTGGAACATCGTAGAGGGTTGTTCAATAGCTCATTTTAAAGGAAATTAATTGGGTTAAAAATCTATAGTAACTAAAATAAATTATTTCTAAAAGAGAATAAATTTTTCTACCAAAAACTGCATTTTTGATGTCTTTTCACACTGCAGTCTTTCAAACATAATCGTATACCAGCGGTAAGATTTGAACCCACGCCTCCGAAGAGACTGGTTGCTAACACCAGTGTCTTGGACCACTCGGCTAGGCTGCCTCTCATAAATAAATATATATGTGAATTTGGGTTGCAGCAGTAGCTAGCAACCTAGTACGATCAGTCCCATTCTAAGAAATATAACAAAAGTCCTAAAAATAGAGTAAGATCAAAACAAAAGTACATCATTAGAACTACCTTGTCTGAAACCCTACTAGATAAATAATGAATGTCGTAGCTTTATATTAGAGCTATGAAGTGAATAGAAAAACACGAAATTATATTGTTGTTTCTGATGACGTCATGAAATAATATCATTGCGCCTTGACGTCAATAAAATCATTACGCCGTGACGTCATAATTACTACTTAAGAACGACACAGATGTAAATTCTCTCATTCTTGATTAGAATAATGGTTAGATCGAAGCAAGCTATACGCAATTTGAAAAAAACAGTACTACACAAACAACAGAGATAGTATTTTGAAAAGAGAAAAGCAAAGGTATTCAACTGACCAGGCGCATCGAGAAGTAAAAATTGAGAGAGCAAAACAAAGGTATTCAACCGACCAGGCGTATCGAGAAGTAATAATTGAGAGAGCAAAACAAAGGTATTCAACCGACCAGGCGCATCGAGAAGTAAAAATTGAGAGAGCAAAACAAAGGTATTTAACCGACCAGGCGTATCGAGAAGTAATAATTGAGAGAGCAAAACAAAGGTATTCAACCGACCAGGCGTATCGAGAAGTAATAATTGAGAGAGCAAAACAAAACAGCAAGATGTGTTATCACAATGATGAAGATTATAGACATGCAAAAATTGAGACAGCCAAACAAAAGATCAAGGGGCGTTACTGGGGTGACAAAATCTATAATGAAAAAATTAAATTCTCTGCGAGGTTGTACCGAAGAACGCATAGGGACAAAGGGAAAAATTACATTCAGAAATACAAGAAGATGGCAAAAATGCAGGCTGATCTTTGTAAATTGAGAAACATTTTACGCATGTTTTATCGGGATCACAAAAAGTATTCAAAATTACAGATTAAAATTCTCTTTGAAAGAGCGGATGCTGTTGAAAAGTCGGCTAGAAATTCTTTGGCAAAGCTTCATAGTAATATCCAAAAGAAATGTTGTCAGTTTAACGAAAAGCTTCCAAGGTATGGATTGGCAACTGCGGAACAGTTTATAGATGCAATGGAAAATGTTCGACAACACAGTGAATATACGGAGGCGTACTTCTTAGAAAATTCGTATATTAATTTTGGAAGGAGCAATTGCAGTTTATGTAGCAGCAATAAAAATATATATACAAGCATACCTATCAACAGCGAAGGAAAAGCAATGTTTTTCAATTATGGCGAAAACGAGCCTGTTAGGGTTATTAGTAAATGTGTTTGTAAGACTAATGATTTAGAACAAATTCCTGGAACACCGACTCAAGAAAAAAGCATTTCTAACTGTGTTTTAAACAGTTCGTTTAGTTCTACTGAATATTTGGCAAAAAATTCTCTGTGTAGTAGAACAAACTGTCCTGAAAAGTACGAGACAACTATTGAAAAATGCTCTAAAACTAGATCTGACAAGGAAATTATGATGGCTGAAGTCACCTATAACAATCTGAGTAAACATTCAAAACCAAAAATTGGGCAGCAGGTTACTTGGCAATGTCACCCTGATATCTGCAAGCTCTATCCGACGGATATTGAATTATGTCAAATGATTTTTGATATCCTTGAAAATAATATAGCATTAAAATTTTCAACTGACAAAGTGGTTAATTTCTACCTTGGCGGCTTGGATTATTGTGAAATCAATTACAGGGACACAAGAAAGCATGGGCATTCGTTATACTGTAGCCCAAATGAGGGATGTCAGAGCTATTTGCGTTCTCTAAGGGCACTAGCTCCACATTTTCCTGTCTTGAACTGTTTCATTAATAGCGTATATAAGGCAGTATCAAAACGTAAGATTATACAACTTATTAATCTACTAAAAGTCGAGGGCTCGTACAAGGAACTAATTCATTACATAGAAGAAGTGTCAAGTAGACTCTGTCGTAATAATAGTCAAGACTTCATTTACGGTGATAGCAATATTAGAGTTTCTGTGGATGAAAATACAATAATAAAATTATTTGGTGAGAGCCTTGATAAGGTAGCTAACATTAGGGATGTATACCCCACAATGCATTGTGACAGTTGTGAGCAGATAAAGACAAAATACCAATTGAAGAGTCTAAGATCCCTTTCAAATAAGAAAGGTTTTGATGTAATGATGGCCACGATTTTAGAACACCTACAACAGGACATACCCAAAGATGACAGAGAACAACTAATTCAATGTACAGGTTGGAAAGAGGATGTCATAGATTCATTCTTTGTCTGTGATTACTGTGCTGGGAAAATGTTGAAAAGTCAGGAGAATGTCCGATCAGTATTAAATAACCTTCATATTGACTGTACACCGGAATGTATAAAGTGTTTAAATAATTTTGAAATGGCAATGATTCGATTTGTAATGCCTTGTCTTACGATCGTCAGATTAGGGCAAGTAACTGCATTGAAGAGACCTAGAACAGAACTTGTTGACGCTCTTAAGGGGAGAATAGTATATCTACCTGTTGATGTGCAAGCAAATGCAGATATTCAGCCTGAAAAACTTCTTAACATTGATAGTTTTGTAGTCATTGTCAATGGTCAGCCTACTTACAACAAGAATGTTTGGACTGCACTAATAGATCTGAGAAAAGTCCATGAAGCACTGTTGTGGTTAAGAGAGAACAACAGTCTCTATAAAACAATACATGCATACACCCTAGAAGATTTAAAAAAAATACTTGAAGCCCGTCTTGCTGAAAAAGCGGTTGGTGTTGATAATTTACCTGAAATACTGGAAGCTGCAATCCTTCAGAAACTGACAGAAAGCGCAAAATCTACATTGGTTGAACATTTTTCTGTCCAGCCTCTCAATTCAGCGGTTCCAAAAGACTTCATTGAAGATTTTAAGCAAATGAAAGATCTTGGTACTGACCAATTTCAAATCAAGAAACTAAAAGGTGAGAGCGAAGACTTATTTCAGGAAGAACTTGATCTAAAAGTGTTTCCAAATCTTTTCCCGAAAGGCAAATATGGCTTGCGTGACAAGGCAAGACCATTTCGGATTAGGAATGCAGAATATTTTAAATCAAGGCTTCTTAGCAGACATACTAAGTTTCGTCTTGACAAACAGTTTCTTTTTCACAGCTTCCAATTGCAAGAATTCTCTTACATGTGTAATAGCGTTGGTCATATGTTGCGGACTGTGAAACCAAATCAAAATGCTCGTCAATTTATAGACAGGCTTCATTCCCGTGATGGAGAGATGGAAGCGACTTTGTTTTCTGTTCAATCAAAAATCAGAGGATCTCAGCAGTATTTTCAATCTCTTTCCTATAAAGTAAAGTCAATGATTGAGCAATTGGGTCCACCGACTTTGTTTCTGACAGTTTCATGTGCTGAGTGGTACTCTCCTGAATTTATTGACTATTTACGGACTGTCCATAAGAACTTACCCGGTGTGGCAAAAATGACCCCAGCAGAGTTGACGTGTCTAGATCCAATTGCAGTTTCCATGCACTTTGACCAAAAATGGACACCTATATTTAATGAGCTAATTTGTTCAAAGACAAATCCTTTGTTTGGTAAAATTAAGGATCATTTCTGGCGTATCGAGTATCAGAAACGAGGTGCGCCTCATGTACACTGTGTGTTGTGGATTGAAGATGCTCCTATTATTGGGAAATCAACAGCGTCTGAAGTGATTCAGTATATCAATAGTATTATAACTTGTGAAATACCAAATATATTGACTAGTCCAACTCTTCACAAACTGGTCAAAGACCATCAAGTGCACCGCTGTAATACATACTGTCAAAGAAAGTATAAGAGAAAAAGAGGAAGATGGGTTACGTATTGTAAGTTTGGCTTTCCTCGTCCTACAAAGGAACGAACACAATTATATGACATCCTTGACTGCTTGGCTCATGGTACAAACCGTAAAAAGCCAAGAAAAAGAATATATCATCTGCTTCGAAGAGATGACGAGCGTTATATAAATGACTATTCTCCTGCGTTACTTATTGCTAATCAAGCAAACATTGATGTTCAATATATTGGCCATTTGGGCTCTAAATTACCGTATTGCATTACCGATTACATGACAAAAGCAGAGAGTGTCGAAATAGAAGCAATGTGGGAGGAAGTAAATAATGCATGCAAAAGTCTTGGTCAACGAACTATGTCCTACTTGTTGAAGTCCATAAAAACCCGTCAAGTTGGAGCAGTTGAAGCTGCTGATAGGCTTCTTGGTACTAAATTGTATAGTATTTCTAGGCAATTTAGATATATTGACCTTGCGAAAAAGAGCGAGGTGAAGAGGACACTGAGAAGGTATGAGGAGCTTGAAAAGCTTGCTAAAAACGATCCACAGAGTAGTGATTTGTACATTGCCCACTGGGTTATTGATATATACCCTAAAAGACCGGAACATATGGAAAATATCAGTCTTTTTCAGTTATTGTCTTGGTATGAACGGGAGCGTAATGGTACTGATGATAATATGATGTTAACTGACGGGTCCTTCTACCTCAGAAAAAGGCTTTTTAAACCGTATATCATACAGCACAGAGATGTAAACCCATTTGAAACTGACGAGAAGAAAAATGCTTACTATGGAGATCTTTTAAAATTGTTTAAACCTTGGAGAAATGAAAATGAACTAGTAGTCAGTGGAAATAGCAACTACGAAACCTACTGTGTTGAAAGTGTAAACTATCCCGACATGGTAGCTTACCACGAAAAATTTGTTGTTAAGAGGAAAAGCGATATAGAATTTGAAGAAAGGGTCCGAGAACGTGCAAAAGAAATTCTGAAGGCAGAAAATATTGTTGAAAACATTGAAGATGACCCAGAAAATGCAATTCAGGGAGGAGTCATTGACAGAGCAGCAGATGCTATGGAGGATTTGTTAGACGCAAACAAACAGATTTTAAATGGTGACACCGAAGACAGGTTGAAAAATGATTATGAGTCGCTCAATATTGATCAAAAGAGAGTTGTTGACAAAATTTTAGACTCAGTTACCAAGCGCAATGGTGCAACATCTTTGAAGTTGATTGTATCTGGATGTGGGGGTACAGGAAAATCTAGGGTTATCAGTGTCGTGAGAAGACTACTTTGCAACAAGTTCAAGAATGAAGATTGTCCCGTTGTAGTTATGGCACCTACTGGTATTGCTGCACATAGCATAAATGGTTTAACAATACATAGTTGTTTAAGTTTAGCTATTGATCAGGAAAACACCACAAAATACACACCTCTCTCCACTGAAAAACTTCTTACTTTGAGAAAGGCACTTAAGGAGACAAGACTTTTTATTATTGATGAAATTAGTATGGTTTCGTCTCTTCTTTTAACCTACATTCATTTAAGACTATCAGAAATATTGGCAGTTGATTTGCCAATGGGTAATGCTAACTGCGTATTTTTGGGAGATTTTCTTCAATTAAGACCAGTAAGTGGTAATCCTCCTTATATGCCTCTCACACGACTAGAGGTAAAAAACAGGATCGGATCAGTTGGTACTTTTAACCTCTGGCATCTATTTGAGTATGAGGAACTAAGCATAAATGTGAGACAAAGGATGGATAAGAGTTATGCTAATACACTTGCTGAAATTAGACAGGGGTTTTGCACTGGTGAAAATTTGAATAGTCTTTACAAGAGAAAAATTGGGAACTCCTACAGAGCTTCAAATGACGAAATAATAGATCTTTACTCAAAATTGTATGAAGAGGGAAATAGACCTGTCATTCTTATGCCCACCAATGAAAATTGTATGGTAGTTAACGATTTACTTCTTACAAAAAGCTGCTCAGACTACGTTAAACTTTCTGCAGTTGATCGATTCTCTTCAGTTGTTGACGACAAACGAATCGAACAGAAAGCAGCAAACACTGTTTTAAACTTTGGCAACGACAAAAAAAGAACAGCCGGTTCTTTCATGATTTTCCAGGTTGCAGCGATAGCTAGCAACCTAGTAAGAGACGATCACGTCCAATGTTAAGAAATATAAAAACCCATAGTTCCTAAAAAAGGAGTCAGATCAAAACAAAAAGTACACCATTAGAACCGCCTTGTCCGAAACCCCTGTATAGGAAACTTTCTGTCCCTTGGCTTGAACAGCAAGGGAAATATATTGGCTTGAAATTACATAAAGGATCGACACATCCGGGTAGCAGCGGTAGCTAGCAACCTAATAAGAGACGATCACATCCAATGTTAAGAAATATAAAAACCCCTAACTCCTAAGAAAAGAGTCAGATCAAAACAAAAGTTACACCATTAGAACCACCTTGTCTGAAACTTCCCTATAGTTAACTTTCTGTCCCTTTGCTTGAATAACAAAGAAAATATATTGGCTTGAAAATCAAGAAAAATGGCAGCTACTACAACATTCTGCCTAAACGGGATATTTTTTTCTTTCCGCTTGATTTTTCTCCTCAACTAGCTGGGCACTGAAAAATCATAGAGAGCTGTATAATAGCTCATTTTAAAGGAAATTCCAACATTCAGTCACTTTTGTAATTAAAAATTAAATACTTTTTAAATTAGAATCAATTTTGTCAAAAAAATGCATTTTTGATGTATTTTCATGCTGCAGTCTTTTCAAAGATATTTGAATTTTGAAGCAATCAAACAGTTCATGGAAATGAAATCTATAGTAATAATAGCTACTTGTCTCAATAGTAACCGACACTCTAAAGAACAAAATTTTCATTGTCTCAATAGTAACCGAAACTCTAAAGAACGAAATTTTGGTACCAATACATCAAAGCAAACAGTTCGTGATAACGAACTATATGTTGTATAGTAAAAGCGACTCGTCTCAATAGTAAAACTTGCTAAATCTAGTTCCTTCTGTAATTAAAGATAAAATATTTTTTAATAGTTTCGGTTTGCAGCGGTAGCTAGGAACCTAATGAAAAGAGATCATTCGAAGAACATACCATTGTATATATTAAACTTAGTTAGCTGCTCGATTCCTTGAAGAAAAAAAATCTTATTTGTCAACTGAAACTAGAATAATTCCTGAAAATTTAAAAAAATATAATTTTATTTAGCTGTAAATTACAATAAGGAACGAACTGAACCCATAGTAACTTAAGTATTAAATCAAACAGTTTGTGGTCATAATTAAGAGCTGTGTAGTTGCTCATTTTAAAGGAAACTGCTTTATATAGAAACCTTTTGTGATTACATAAATTAATTATTCTTATAAAACAAATTGTTACGATATAAAGAACTGACTCAAGGCGATAGTAACTAATTTAATTATAAAAAGAAAGAATTGTGGCAGAAACCTAAATGTTAGCATAAGTAAGTTTCATTTCAAATGAACCGTTCACCAGGATTTGAACTCGGATCTCAGGATTCAAAGTCTTAAGTGCTAACCACTGCACCAACAAACGCTCATATAAGAAAGAATTTTAAGAGTATATGATAACTTAA
The DNA here is from genome assembly GCA_027921565.1 of Artemia sinica. Lineage (NCBI taxonomy): Eukaryota > Metazoa > Arthropoda > Branchiopoda > Anostraca > Artemiidae > Artemia > Artemia sinica. The sequence continues at coordinate 297,642 of JAPEVW010000043.1, forward strand.
AGACCGAACTTTAACCATCAGTATTGTCAATCAGTTCCGGGTTAAAGCGGTAGCTAGCAACCTAGTAAGAGACGATCACGTCCAATGTTAAGAAATAAAAAAACTCATAGCTCCTAAAAAAGCAGTCAGATCAAAACAAAAAGTACACCGTTAGAACCGCCTTGTTAGAAACCCCTGTATAGGAAACTTTTTGTCATTTGGCTTGAACAGCAAGGGAAATATAGTGGCTTGAAAATCAAGAAATACTACTTAAGAACGACAAAGATGTAAATGGTCTCATTCGTTAATTAGATTACAGTATAGAACGATCTCTCGCCCATAGTAACTGATATACAGTGGTTCCAGGGATAGATACAAGCTATCCAGAATCTAGCAGTATCCGGGTTGCAGTAGCAGCTGTCACCCAGAATCTCTTTGCTTAACAACAAAGAAATCATGTCGGCTTGTTATTAAACCAGAACCTAACAAATAATAAAACTAACAAGTGACAATCTTTCTCACTTGGCAGTTGTTTTTTTAATTATTCTTCAATTTTTAGTTACTATGGACCGGGGCATGTCCTTTTCTAAGCAGAAGGTACGGCTGCGACCACGGTTTCTATTTCAGGTTGTTAATTCCGCATAGTCTTAGTTTTTAGAAATCTAGTTTCCGAGTGTTTAAAAAAAGAGCAAAAATATTCATTTGATTATATCAGAGTTATGGAAAGAGATTTAACCTGTAATATTTTTAAGAAATTCGTTAAGGTTATTTACATTAAAGGACGAACAATAGCCCATAGTAACTGGTATCCAGGTTGCGGTGGTAGCGAGCAACCTAGTAAGAGAAGATCTGGCCCCATAGTAAGAAATGAAATAGATACATTAAAAAATGATCATTAGAATAAAAACCATTGCATACATTGGACTTGGTTAGCTACTTGATTGTTTGAGGTTCGTCTCTTACTATTTCAAAGAAGAAAAAGCCGTAGGCTTTTTCCTGTTTGTATTCAGGTTTACATTCTATATATCTGGGTTTTATTGAAAAAGATCCAGGTTGTAGCGGTAGTTTATAGTAAATTACATTAAAAGACGATCACTGAAATAGCATTCCATTCCATACATTAGACTTAGTTAGCTACTATTTAAACGAAGAAAAAGCCGTAGGCTTTTCCTGTTTGTATTTATAGCTAAAACACGAACTCAAACCTAAAGAAACTGAACCCTGTGTTTCATTCATATTATATCCGGGTTGCAGCGGTAGCTAGCAACCTAGTAAGAGACTATCACGTCCAATGTTAAAAAATATAAAACCCCCCAACTCCTAAAAAAAGAGTCATATCAAAACAAAAAGTACACCGTTAGAACCGCCTTATCCGAATCCTCTATAAAGAAAACTTTCCGCCCTTTGGCTTGAGTAACAAAGAAAATATATTGGCTTGAAAATCAAGAAAATTGACTTTTACCACGTTATTCTCCACAAACGGGATATTTTTTTCTTTCCGCTTGATTTTTCTCCTCAGCTAGCTGGGCACTGGAAAATCATAGAGAGCTGTATAATAGCTCATTTTAAAGGAAATTGCAACATCTAGTGCCTTTTGTAATTAAAAATAAAATACTTTTTAAAGTAGAATCAATTTTGTCAAAAAAATTGCATTTTTGATGTATTTTCATACTGCAGTCTTTTCAAAGATATTTGAATTTTGAAGCAATCAAACAGTTCATGGTAATGAACTCTATAGTAATAATAGCTACTTGTCTCAATAGTAACCGAAACTCCTGGAACCAAAATTTTCTTTTTTGGCTTAATTGCTAAAATTATTATGTAAACTGCAAAAATATTTATGATGCCTAATCAGTAATAGTCAGTTCTTAATTTAAACAACAAAAATACTTGAAAATTTTATAATTAGTTTTACTTTTTGTCTCCTGGAAGAAAAATTTTTTTCATCTCAGTTCAAAGTTATTATTGTATCCTGGAACCAAACTTTTTTTGGTTTGTAACCCGTAAAGTACGTATCTCCATATTATTGTCTTATAATTGCAATTATTTTAGTTTTCAGTCCAGAATCGCTAAACTTATTATGTAAACTGCAAAAATATTTATGGTGTCTAACCAATAATATTAATTTTGTAATTCAAAAAAGATAAATACCTGAAAATTTTAAAATTAGTTTTGTTTTATGCTAGGTTTTAGATACTCGACACGGGGTATTGTGTACTTAATAATTTTAAACCTTGAAAAAATATGGTCTCACTTGAAAGGAAAAAAAGAAAGAATAACCAAAAAAAATATCAAAATAGAGCAATCCAAATTTCTACTAATAGAAAATTTTACTACACAAAAAATAAAGCTAACATCCTGAAATATCAGAAAAGTTTATTGAAAAGAGATATCCGGGTTGCAGCGGTAGCTAGCAACCTAGTAAGAGACGATCACCTCCAATGTTAAGAAATATAAAAACCCCCAACTCCTAAAAAAAGAGTCAGATCAAAACAAAAAGTACACCATTAGAACCGCCTTGTCCGAATCCTCTATAAAGGAAACTTACCGCCCTTTGGCTTGAATAACAAAGAAAATATATTGGCTTGAAAATCAAGAAAATTGACTTTTACCACGTTATTCTCCACAAACGGGATATTTTTTTTCTTTCCGCTTTTTTTTCCTGCTCAGCTAGCTGGGCACTGGAAAATCATAGAGAGCTGTATAATAGCTCATTTTAAAAATAATAGCTACTTGTCTCAATAGTAACCGAAACTCCTGGAACCAAAATTTTCTTTTTTGGCTTAATCGCTAAAATTATTATGTAAACTGCAAAAATATTTATGATGCCCAATCAGTAATAGTAAGTTCTTAATTTAAACAACAAAAATACATGAAAATTTTATAATTAGTTTTACTTTTTGTCTCCTGGAAGAAAAATTTTTTTCATCTCAGTTCAAAGTTATTATTGTATCCTGGAACCAAACTTTTTTTGGTTTGTAACCCGTAAAGTACGTATCTCTATATTATTGTCTTATAATTGCAATTATTTTAGTTTTCAGTCCAGAATCGCTAAACTTATTATGTAAACTGCAAAAATATTTATGGTGTCTAACCAATAATACTAATTTTGTAATTCAAACAAGATAAATACCTGAAAATTTAAAAATTAGTTTTTTTTATGCTAGGTTTTAGATACTCGACACGGGGTATTGTGTACTTAATAATTTTAAACCTCAAAAAAATATGGTCTCACGCGAGTGGAAAAAAAGAAAGAATAACCAAAAACAATATCAAAATAGAGCAATCCAAATTTCTACTAATAAAAAACTTTACAACACAAAAAATAAAGCTAACATCCTGAAATATAAGAAAAGTTTATTTAAAAGAGATAAAAATGCCACCGAACGCAATAAAGCTCGAGCACGCGTAAGGATTGCTACTAAGATGTCTTGTGATCCATGATTTAAGAAAATGAAATATGACAGAGCAAAACAGAGGTATCTTACGGATCAGGGGTATCGAGAAGGGAAAATTGAGACAGCCAAACAAAAGAGCAAGGAACGGTATGATAACGATATAGATTACCGAAACAAACATAAGAAAAAGTTGCTACCAGAATAATGGGTAGATACTGAGGTGACAAACGCTATAATGAAAAAATTAAATTCTCTGCGAGGTTATACCGAAGAACGCATAAGGACAAAGGGAAAAATTACATTCAGAAATACAAGAAGATGGCAAAAATGCAGGCTGATCTTTGTAAATTGAGACACATTTTACGCATGTTTTATCGGGATCACGAAAAGTCTTCAAAATTACAGATTAAAATTCTCTTTGAAAGAGCGGATGCTGTTGAAAAGTCGGCTAGAAATGCTTTGGCAAAGCTTCATAGCAATATCCAAAGGAAATGTCAGTTTAACGAAAAGCTTCCAAGGTATGGATTGGCAACTGCGGAACAGTTTATAGATGCAATGGAAAATGTTCGACAACACAGTGAATATACGGAGGCGTACTTCTTAGAAAATTCGTATATTAATTTTGGAAGGAGCAATTGCAGTTTATGTAGCAGCAATAAAAACATATATACAAGCATACCTATCAACAGCGAAGGAAAAGCAATGTTTTTCAATTATGGTGAAAACGAGCCTGTTATTAGTAGGGTTATTAGTAAATGTGTTTGTAAGACTAATGATTTAGAACAAATTCCTGGAACACCGACTCAAGAAAAAAGCATTTCTAACTGTGTTTTAAACAGTTCTTTTAGTTCTACTGAATATTTGGCAAAAAATTCTCTGTGTAGCAGAACAAACTGTCCTGAAAAGTACGAGACAACTATTGAAAAATGCTCTAAAACTAGATCTGACAAGGAAATTTTGATGGCTGAAGTCATCTATAACAATCTGAGTAAACATTCAAAACCAAAAATTGGGCAGCAGGTTACTTGGCAATGTCACCCTGATATCTGTAAGCTCTATCCGACGGATATTGAATTATGTCAAATTCTTTTTGATATCCTTGAAAATAATATAGTATTAAAATTTTCAGCTGACAAAGTGGTTAATTTCTACCTTGGCGGCTTGGATTATTATGAAATCAATTACAGGGACACAAGAAAGCATGGGCATTCGTTATACTGTAGCCCAAATGAGGGATGTCAGACCCATTTGCGTTCTCTAAGGGCACTAGCTCCACATTTTCCTGTCTTGAACTGTTTCATTAATAGCGTATATAAGGCAGTATCAAAATGTAAGATTATACAACATATTAATCTACTTAAAGTCGAGGGCTCGTACAAGGAACTAAGTCATTATATAGAAGAAGTGTCAAGTAGACTCTGTCGTAATAATAGTCAAGACTTCATTTACGGTGACAGCAATATTAGAGTTTCTGTGGATGAAAATACAATAATAAAATTATTTGGTGAGAGCCTTGATAAGGTAGCTAACTTCAGGGATGTATACCCCACAATGTATTGTGACAGTTGTGAGCAGATAAAGACAAAATACCAATTGAAGAGTCTAAGATCCCTTTCAAATAAGAAAGGTTTTGATGTAATGATGGCCACGATATTAGAACACCTACAACAGGACATACCCAAAGATGATAGAGAACAACTAATTCAATGTACAGGTTGGAAAGAGGATGTCATAGATTCATTCTTTGTCTGTGATTACTGTGCTGGGAAAATGTTGAAAAGTCAGGAGAATGTCCGATCAGTACTAAAAAACCTTCATATAGACTGTACACAAAAAAGTATAAAGTGTTTACATAATTTTGAAATGGCAATGATTCGATTTGTAATGCCTTGTCTTACGATCGTCAGATTAGGGCAAGTATCTGCATTGAAGAGACCTAGAACAGAACTTGTTGACGCTCTTAAGGGGAGAATAGTATACCTACCTGTTGATGTGCAAGCAAATGCAGATATTCAGCCTGAAAAACTTCTTAACATTATAATAAAGAACGACCTCTTACCTATGCTAAATATTATACGCCACTTAATTATAGTATAGGTTATCCGGGTTGCTACAGTAAAGAACGATCTCTCATCCATAGTAACTGATAAATGGTGGTTCCAGGGGTAGTACACTTGAGGTTTGTCTCTTACTATTTAAAAGAATAAAAAGCCGTAGGCTTTTTCCTGTTTGTAATGATATAGCATAAAAGAAAACCCAAGTGGTAACTGATTACAGTAAATCCGGGTTGCAGCGGTAGCTAGCAACCTAGTAAGAGACGATCACGTCCAATGTTAAGAAATATAAAAACCCATAGTTCCTAAAAAATTACATGAAGGATCGATATTGTTCATCATAAATTCAGAATATGTAAGTTTCTTCAGATGTAATACAGTAAATTATAGTAAAGAACTCTTGCCCTTAGTTACCTATTTCCTGTCAAATTAGCTAATTAATTTCATCTGATTTTGTTTTAAAAATAATTCCTACACACGATCCGAACCCAAGCCAGTTGGCTGAAAGCCAACTATCCTTAGCCACTAGACCATATGAGATATGCATAAAAAGCTAATTAATTGTTTTATAATCTCTTATAGCATAAATTTCATCGGATATAGCTGAAACATAGTAAAGAACAAACCACGGCACATAGTAACTAAAGCTTCTATAATAAAGAATGAACTCTTGCCTATACTAGATTAGATACTTAACTTAATTATAGTTAATGATATAGTAGTGATATGGTTTTATTTATAGCTGAATTACAAATTAAAAGAAATTACAATAAGGAACGAACTGTAACCCATAGTAACTGAAGTATCCGGGTTGCAGTGGTAGCTAGCAACCTAGTAAGAGACGATCACGTCCAACGTTAAGAAATATAAAAACCCCTAATTCCTAAAAAGAGTCAGATCAAAATTGCAATAAGGATCATGCTAAAGATTGATCAATGATGTCATAATCGTAAGTTGTAGCCAGGTCGTCTCTTGCTATTTCATTAAGAAAAAGCATATGCTTTTTCCTGTTTGTAATCAGGGTTGCAGTGGTAGCTAGCAACATAGTAAGAGACGATCACGTCCAATGTTAAGAAATATAAAAACCCGTATTTCCTAAAAAATAGTCAAATCCAAACAAAAAGTACACCATTAGTAAACCCCTGTATAGGAAACTTTCTGTCATTTGACTTTAACAGCAAGGGAAATATATTGGCTTGAAAATCAAAAAAAGTGGCAGCTACTACAGCATTCTGCCTAAACGGTAATTTTTTTCTTTCTTTCTTTTCCAAAGATAGCTTGGCACTGGAACATCGTAGAGAGTTGTTGAATGGCTAATTTTAAAGGAAATTAATTGGGTTAAAAACCTTTTCTAACTAAATCAAATTATTTTTAAAATTACATTAAGGAACAAACTGTAGCCCATATTAATGGAAGTAATAAAGTTACATTAAAAGACAATCATTGGAATAATCAAGAAAAGTGGCAGCTACTACAGCATTCTGCCTAAACGGTATCTTTTTTTCTTTTTTTTTCTTTTTATCCCAAGTTGCAGCGGTAGCCAGCAACCTAGTAAGATCCGGGTTGCAGCGGTAGCTAGCAACCTAGTAAGAGACGATCACCTCCAATGTCAAGAAATATAAAACCCCCCAACTCCTAAAAAAAGAGTCAGATCAAACAAAAAGTACACCATTAGAACCGCCTTGTCCGAATCCTCTATAAAGGAAACTTACCTCCCTTTGGCTTGAATAACAAAGAAAATATATTGGCTTGAAAATCAAGAAAATTGACTTTTACCACGTTATTCTCCACAAACGGGATATTTTTTTCTTTCCGCTTTTTTTGACTCCTCAGCTAGCTGGGCACTACAAAATCATAAAGAGCTGTGTAATGGCTCATTTTAAAGGAAATTGCAACATCTAGTCACTTTTGTATTTAAAAATAAAATACTTTTTAAAGTAGAATCAATTTTGTCAAAAAAATTGCATTTTTGATGTATTTTCATACTGCAGTCTTTTCAAAGATATTTGAATTTTGAAGCAATAAAACAGTCCATGTAATGAACTCTATAGTAATAATAGCTACTTGTCTCAATAGTAACCGAAACTCCTGGAACCAAAATTTTCTTTTTTGGCTTAATCGCTAAAATTATTATGTAAACTGCAAAAATATTTATGATGCCTAATCAGTAATAGTAATTTTTTAATTTAAACAACATACAATAAAGAACGACACCTTGCCCATGTTAACTAAAACATAAATAGGGATTATGTAATTTCCAATAGTATCATGGCTGTAGAGATGGCTGAAACCTAGTTACAATAAAAAAAGATCATTGGAATAACAAAAATTGAATACCTTTGGAATTAGCTAGCTACTTGATTATTTGAGACTCGTCTCTTACTATTTAAAAGAAGAAAAAGCCGTAGGCTTTTTCCTGTGTGTAATCAGTTTATTATCATAGGCAGCGCGCTAGCACTGCCTGAGTAAAGAACGATGTGGGCACAATGTGTTTTTTTTCCGGGTTGCAGCGATAGCTAGCAACCTAGTAAGAGACGATCACGTCCAATGTTAAGAAATATAAAAACCCATAGTTCCTAACAAAGGAGTCAGATCAAAACAAAAAGTACACCATTAGAACCGCCTTGTCCGAAACCCCTGTATAGGAAACTTTCTGTCCCTTGGCTTGAACAGCAAGGGAAATATATTGGCTTGAAAATCAAGAAAATTGACTTTAACCACGTTATTCTCCCCAAACGGGATATTTTTTTCTCTTTTCTTTTTTTTTCTTTTCCACAGATAGCTTGGCACTGGAACATCGTAGAGGGTTGTTCAATAGCTCATTTTAAAGGAAATTAATTGGGTTAAAAATCTATAGTAAGTAAAATAAATTATTTCTAAAAGAGAATAAATTTTTCCACCAAAAACTGCATTTTTGATGTCTTTTCACACTGCAGTCTTTCAAACATAATCGTATACCAGCGGTAAGATTTGAACCCACACCTCCGAAGATACAATAAAGAACGACACCTTGCCCATGTTAACTAAAACATAAATAGGGATTATGTAATTTCCAATAGTATCATGGCTGTAGAGATGGCTGAAACCTAGTTACAATAAAAAAAGATCATTGGAATAACAAAAATTGAATACCTTTGGAATTAGCTAGCTACTTGATTATTTGAGACTCGTCTCTTACTATTTAAAAGAAGAAAAAGCCGTAGGCTTTTTCCTGTGTGTAATCAGTTTATTATCATAGGCAGCGCGCTAGCACTGCCTGAGTAAAGAACGATGTGGGCACAATGTGTTTTTTTTCCGGGTTGCAGCGATAGCTAGCAACCTAGTAAGAGACGATCACGTCCAATGTTAAGAAATATAAAACCCATAGTTCCTAACAAAGGAGTCAGATCAAAACAAAAAGTACACCATTAGAACCGCCTTGTCCGAAACCCCTGTATAGGAAACTTTCTGTCCCTTGGCTTGAACAGCAAGGGAAATATATTGGCTTGAAAATCAAGAAAATTGACTTTAACCACGTTATTCTCCCCAAACGGGATATTTTTTTCTCTTTTCTTTTTTTTTCTTTTCCACAGATAGCTTGGCACTGGAACATCGTAGAGGGTTGTTCAATAGCTCATTTTAAAGGAAATTAATTGGGTTAAAAATCTATAGTAACTAAAATAAATTATTTCTAAAAGAGAATAAATTTTTCCACACAAAACTGCATTTTTGATGTCTTTTCACACTGCAGTCTTTCAAACATAATCGTATACCAGCGGTAAGATTTGAACCCACACCTCCGAAGAGACTGGTGGCTAACACCAGTGTCTTGGACCACTCGGCCAGGCTGCCTCTCATAAATAAATATATATGTGAATTTGGGTTGCAGCAGTAGCTAGCAACCTAGTAAGAGACGATCAGTCCCATGCTAAGAAATATAACAAAACTCCTAAAAATAGAGTAAGATCAAATCAAAAGTACATCATTAGAACTACCTTGTCTGAAACCCTACTAGATAAATAATGAATGTCGTAGCTTTATATTAGAGCTATGACGTGAATAGAAAAACACGAAATTATATTGTTGTTTCTGATGACGTCATGAAATAATATCATTGCGCCTTGACGTCAATAAAATCATTACGCCGTGACGTCATAATTACTACTTAAGAACGCCACAGATGTAAATTCTCTCATTCTTGATTAGAATCAGCCCTCCCCCTGGGGGCTTTGAGGGATTAAGTCATCCTAAAAGACATAGTTATAATATTTTCGACCATGCTGAACAAAATGGCTATCTCAAAATTTTGATCGGGTTACTTTGGGAAAAAAATGAGCATGGGAGGGGGCCTAGTTGCCCTCCATTTTTTTGTCACTTAAAAAGGGCACTAGAACTTTTAATTTCCGTTCCAATGAGCCCTCCCGCGATATTCTAGGACCACTGGGTCGATACGATCACCCCTGGGAAAAAAATATATATATATATATATATATATAAATAAACACGCATTTGTGATCTTTCTTCTGGCAAAAAATGGAAAATTCCACGTTTTTGTAGATAGGAGCTTGAAGCCTCTACAGTAGGGTTCTCTGATACGCTGAATATGACGGTGTGATTTTCATTAAGGTTCTATAACTTTTAAGGGGTCTTTCCCCCTTTTTTCGAAAATCAGCCAAATTTTCTCAGGCGCGTGACTTTTGATGGGTAAGATTAAACTTGATGAAACTTATATATTTGAAATAAGAATTAAAATCTGATTCTTTTGATGTATCTATTGGTATCAAAATTCCGATTTTTAGAGTTTCGGTTACCATTGAGCCGGGTCGCTCCTTACTTACAGTTCGTTACCAAGAACTGTTTGATATTCAGACTTGAATAGAATCTCAAAATTTCTATTAGAAGCATTTCGCGACAATATGACGTGTGTCTAGGGGTGAGAGGGTAGCTGCTCTCTGATCACTTTGACTCTTAAAAAGAGCACTAGAGCATCTGATTACCAATCCAATGAGCCCCCTTTTAAGTTTATAGGAAGTGTTTGGGGAAATGATAGGCGTGGATTGCCCTCTCATCACTTTCGATTAATAAAAACGGCACTAGTCCTCTCAATTTCAAATCGAATGGGACCTTTTTGAAGCTTCTACGACTAAACTTTCTATAAACATTATATGCCCCAAGGGCATAACTTACGACCCTTGTCATGAGGGCTATGTGGGGAGGGTTGTCATCTTCAAAGACATAATTTCCAGACCTATCAGCTACGTTGAACAAAACGACCATATAAAAATAATGATCGGAAATGTTTGGCGAATGATGGGCGTTGGGGAGGGGGGGGGGCTATTCTCCCTCTGATTACTTTCGACAATTAAAAAGGGCAATAGCCCTCTCAATTTCCAATCGAAAGAGCCCTTTTTGAAGTTTGTACGACAACACTTTCTATGTGACATTATATGCCCCGGGGGGATATTTTACAACCTTAACCCTGAGAGCAGCTTGGGGGTTGTCATACTCAAAAACATAATTTTTGGACCCTTCAGCTAAGTTCTACAAAATTGCTGTACCAAAATGCTGATAATAAGGGCACTAGCCCTCTCAATTCCCAACTGAACGAGTCGTTTTTGAAGTTTCTACGACAACGCTGGCAAAGACCTATTTTCTAGAACTTTCAACTACGTTGAAAAAAATGTCTATCTCAAAATTTTGATTGGATGTGTTTCGTGAAATGGTAGGCTTGAGAGGGGGGTTAGTTGCCCTCGAATCATTTTCGACTATTAAATCGGGCACTAGCGCTTTCAATTTCCAATCGAATGAGCCCTTTTTGAAGTTTCTACGACAACACTTTCTATAAAACCCCCGAGACAAGATTTTCTATAAAAAAACCTTATTTGCCCCCAGAGCAAAACTTACAACCTTAGCCCTGAGGGCTCTGGGGGGAGTGTCATCCTCAAAGACCTAATTTCCGAAACTTCCATCTACGCTGAACTAAATGGCTATCTAAAATTTTTTATTGTATGTGTTTGGAGGAAGGTGGGCGAGAGAGAGGGGGGGGACTAGTTGCCCTCCAATCACTTTCGACCATTAAAAAGGGCACTAGCCCTTTGAATTTCCAATCGAATGTGACCTTCTTGAAGTCTCTACAAAAACGCTTTCTATAAAAACCTTATATGCCCCCAGGGCATAACTTACAACCCTTACCCTGAGGGGTTTATCATCCTCAAAATCATAATTTCCAGAACTTTACAGTAAAGAACGATCTCTCATCCATAGTAACTGATACATGGTGGTTCCAGGGGTAGTTACATAAATTATTAGGGTTGCAGCGGTATCCGGGTTGCAGCGGTAGCTAGCAATCTGTGTTGCAGCGGTAGCTAGCAACCTAGTGAGAGACGATCACTTCCCATAGTAAAAATTAAAGAAACCCATAACTCCTGAAAAAAGATTCTGATCCAAACAAGAAGTACACTATTAGAACCACCTTTTCCAAAACTTCTATTTAGCCAAAAACCGTCCTTTGGCCTGAATAACAAAGAAAATATATTGGCTTGAAAATCACGAAAATTGACTTTAACCACGATATTCTTCAAAAACGGCATCTTTTTTTCCCGCTTTTTCTTTCTCCTCAGCTAGCTGGGCACTGGAAAATCTTAGAGAGCTGTATAATAACTCATTTTAAAGAAAATTGCTACATCTAGTGCCTTTTGTAATTAAAAATAAAATATTTTAGAAAGTAGAATCAATTTTGTAAAAAAAACAGCATTTTTGATATATTTTCATACTGCAGTCTTTTCAAAGATGTTTGATTTTTATTTACATAAAGTTTATAATAAAAAACGAATGTTCTACCGAGTGTCTACTAATAACCATATATGACGTAATAAGTGACAAGACGGATTATCTAACTCCGATTGTGTACTAATAACCATATATGACGTAATGAGTGATGTAAAAATTGAAAAAATCAATTTTTATTTTATTTTAGTGTTCAGTTCAGAATCGCTAAGGTTATAAACTGCAGAAATATTTAGGGTATCTGAGCAACAACTTTAATCTTTTAATCTAAACTAGAAAAATACCTGAAAATTTTTAGACTAGTTTTATTTTTTGTTAGGTTTTTGTTACTTGATACGGAACTAAACACGAATTGATTATGTTAGGTGTATAAAACATGAACAAAAGTATTTTAGAACACCCTTCTAGTATGAAAAATACTCTAAACAATTCAACTATAGCAAGAACGTCACAAGCACCTGGTCATACCTTTAATAGTGAAATGATCAGTGATCCGGGTTGCAGCGGTAGCTAGCAACCTAGTAAGAGACGATCACGTCCAATGTTAAGAAATATAAAAACCCATAGTTCTTAAAAAAAGAGTCAGATCAAAACAAAAAGTACACCATTAGAACCGCCTTGTCCGAAACCCCTGCATAGTAAAATTTCTGTCCCTTGGCTTGAACAGCAAGGGAAATATATTGGCTTGAAAATCAAGAAAAGTGGCAGCTACTACAACATTCTGCCTAAACGGGATATTTTTTTCTTTTTTTCTTTTTTTCTTTTTTTGTATCCAGAGATAGCTTGGCACTGGAACATCGTAGAGGGTTGTTCAATAGCTCATTTTAAAGGAAATTAATTGGGTTAAAAATCTATAGTAACTAAAATAAATTATTTCTAAAAGAGAATAAATTTTTCCACCAAAAACTGCATTTTGATGTCTTTTCACACTGCAGTCTTTCAAATATAATCGTATACCAGTTATAATAAAGAACGACTTCTTGCCTATACTAAATTTTATACGCCACTTAATTATAGTATAAGTTCAACAAATAGCTTTGCACTGGAACATTGTAGAGAGTTGTTCAATGGCTCATTTTAAAGAAAATTAATGGGGTTAAAAACCTTTTGTAATTAAAACAATTTATTTTTATTACATGAAGAAATTCTAATTATATTCCTTAAGAAATCATCATAAGTAAAAATTTCCCATACGGAAATTGAACTCAAGCCAACTGGGTGAGATTTATTCCAACCTCTAGACAACATAGGATATATTAAAACATCCGATTAATGAATAACATTAAAAGACGATCATTGGAATAGCATAACACTGCATACATTGGACTTAATTAGCTACTTGATTGCTTGAGGTTCGTCTTTTACTATTTCAAAGAAGAAAAAGCCGTAGGCTTTTTCCTGTTTTTAATGATATAGCATAAGACGGAACCCAAGTTGTAACTGACAGTATCCTGGTTGTTATGGTAAAGAATATAATAAGGAACGAACTCTTGTCGGTACTAACTTTTATAGGTAATCCGGGTTGTATCGGTAGCTAGCAACCTAGTAAGAGACGATCACGTCCAATGTTAAGAAATCCGGGTTGCAGCGGTAGCTAGCAACCTAGTAAGAGACGATCACGTCCAATGTTAAGAAATATAAAAGCCCATAGTTCCTAACAAAGGAGTCAGATCAAAACAAAAAGTACACCATTAGAACCGCCTTGTCCGAAACCCCTGTATAGGAAACTTTCTGTCCCTTGGCTTGAACAGCAAGGGAAATATATTGTCTTGAAAATCAAGAAAATTGACTTGAACCACGTTATTCTCCACAAACGGGATATTTTTTTCTTTTTTTCTTTTTTTCTTTTTTTGTATCCAGAGATAGCTTGGCACTGGAACATCGTAGAGGGTTGTTCAATAGCTCATTTTAAAGGAAATTAATTGGGTTAAAAATCTATAGTAACTAAAATTAATTATTTCTAAAAGAGAATAAATTTTTCCACCAAAAACTGCATTTTTGATGTCTTTTTTATAATAAAGATCGAACTCTTCCCTATACTAGCTTGCATACGCAACTTCACTATAGTTAATATAGTTAAGATTACAGTATTTATATTATACATCATTATAAATTATAAAAGGTTCAAATATTCGAAGATTATAGAGTTAAAAATTTTCCCACACCGGGAATCGAACCCGAGCCTGTTTTATAGTAAAGAACGAACTCTTGCCCTTAGTTACCTATGTCTTGTCAAATTATCCGGGTTGCAGCGGTAGCTAGCAACCTAGTAAGAGACGATCACGTCCAATGTTAAGAAATATAAAAACCCATAGTTCCTAAAAAAGGAGTCAGATCAAAACAAAAAGTACACCATTAGAACCGCCTTGTCCGAAACCCCTGTATAGGAAACTTTCTGTCCCTTGGCTTGAACAGAAAGGGAAATATATTGGCTTGAAAATCAAGAAAAGTGGCAGCTACTACAACATTCTTCCTAAACGGGATATTTTTTTCTTTTTTTTTTTCTTTGTTTCCAGAGATAGCTTGGCACTGGAACATCGTAGAGGGTTGTTCAATAGCTCATTTTAAAGGAAATTAATTGGGTTAAAAACCTTTTGTAACTAAAATAAATTATTTCTAAAAGAGAATAAATTTTTCCACCAAAAACTGCATTTTCGATGTCTTTTCACACTGCAGTCTTTCAAACATAATCGTATACCAGCGGTAAGATTTGAACCCACGCCTCCGAAGAGACTGGTGGCTAACACCAGTGCCTTGGACCACTCGGCCAGGTTTCCTCTCATAAATAATATATATGTGAATCCGGGTTGCAGCAGTAGCTAGCAATCTAGTAAGAGACGATCAGTCCAATGCTAAGAAATATAACAAAATTTTACAATAAGGAACGAGCTGAACCCATAGTAACTTAAATATTGAATCAAAAAGTTTGTGGTTGTAATAAAGAGCTGTGTAATGGCTCATTTTAAAGGAAACTGCTGTATATAGAATCCTTTTGTAATTAACTAAATTAATTATTATTATAAAACAAATTGTTACGATATGGTAAAGAACTAACTCTAGGCGATAGTAGCTAATTTAATTTTGAAAAGAAAGAATTGCGGCAGAAACTTAAATGGTAGCATAAGTAAGCTTCATTTCGTAAGAACCGTTCACCAGGATACGAAATTACATTAAAAGAAGTTATAATAAAGAACGACCTCTTACCTATACTAAATTATATAGGCCACTTAACTATAGTATAGGTAAGTAAATTTACATTAAAAGACGATCACTGAAATGACAAACCATTCCATACATTGGACTTAGTTAGCTACTTGATTGTTTGAGTTTCGTCTCTTACTATTTAAAAGAAGAAAAAGCCATAGGCTTTTTCCTGTTTGTATTTATAGTTAAAAAAACGAACTCAAGCCCAAAGAAACTGAACCCTAAGGTAGCTAACATCAGGGATGTATACCCCACAATGCATTGTGACAGTTGCGAGCAGATAAAGACAAAATACCAATTGAAGAGTCTAAGATCCCTTTCAAATATTATAATAAAGAACGACCTCTTGCCTATACTAGACATCAAAAATGCAGTTTTTTGTACGGCTTTGTTCCTGTTTTATAATAAAGAACGAACTCTTGCCTATATTAACATGTATAGGCAACTTAACTATACTTAATAATTAGACTTATTTAGTCCGGGTTGCAGCGGTAGCTAGCAACCTAGTAAGAGACGATCACGTCCAATGTTAAGAAATATAAAAACCCCTTACTCCTAAAAATATATAATAAAGATCAAACTCTTCCCTATACTAACTTGCATACGCAACTTCACTATAGTTAAGATTACAGTATTTATATTTTCCGGGTTGTTACATTAAAAGACGATCACTGAAATAACAAACCATTCCATACATTGGACTTAGTTAGCTACTTGATTGTTTGAGTTTCGTCTCTTACTATTTAAAAGAAGAAAAAGCCGTATGCTTTTTCCTGTTTGTATTTATAGTTAAAAAACGAACTCAAGTCCAAAGAAACTGAACACTGTGGTTCATTCATATTATCTTCATTATTTTAGATAGAATGTAAATAAACAAGTTTCTTTTTTAAATTTTAAATTGAAAAGATAGTGTTTTTAATTCAACATATCAAAAGTTCTCCCCGACGGGGAATCGAACCCCCTTCTCCCAGGTAACAAGTGGGCATACTTACCATTAGACTATCGAAGACTTATAAAATAAAAGTTACATATAAGATATGATAATAATTTTTTAATCCGGGTTACATTTACAATAAGGAACGAACTGTAAGCCATAGTAACTGAAGTATTATAAAGAGTAGTACATAGATCCGGGTTGCAGCGGTAGTTTCCGGGTTGCAGCGGTAGCTAGCAACCTAGTAAGAGACGATCACGTCCAATGTTAAGAAATATAAAAACCCATAGTTCCTAAAAAAGGAGTCAGATCAAAACAAAAAGTAAACCATTAGAACCGCCTTGTCCGAAACCCCTGTATAGGAAACTTTCTGTCCCTTGGCTTGAAAAGCAAGGGAAATATATTGGCTTGAAAATCAAGAAAATTGACTTTAACCACGTTATTCTCCCCAAACGGGATATTTTTTTCTCTTTTCTTTTTTTGTATCCAGAGATAGCTTGGCACTGGAACATCGTAGAGGGTTGTTCAATAGCTCATTTTAAAGGAAATTAATTGGGTTAAAAATCTATAGTAACTAAAATAAATTATTTCTAAAAGAGAATAAATTTTTTCAATAAAAACTGTATTTTTGATGCAGTGACGTCATAATTACTATATAAGAAACGTCAAAACTGTAAATGGTCTCATTCATGAATACATAATGGTTAGATCAAAGCAAGCTACACGCAAGTTAAAAAATCAGTACTAAAAAATCAAGAAAAGTGGTAGCTACTACAACATTCTGCCTAAACGGGATATTTTTTTCTCTTTTCTTTGTTTCCAGAGATAGCTTGGCACTGGAACATCGTAGAGAGTTGTTCAATAGCTCATTTTAAAGGAAATTAATTGGGTTAAAAATCTATAGTAACTAAAATAAATTATTTCTAATTATAATAAAGAACGACCTCTTTCCTATACTAAATTTTATAGGCCACTTAACTATAGTATAGGCTAGTACAGTTATTATATTTAAGGTCAATATATTAAAATTTTCCACTAAAAGACGGTCATTGGAATAAAAACCCAATACATACATTTGATTTAGTTAGCTACTTGATTGTTTGAGGCTAGTCTCTTACTATTTCAAAGAAGAAAAAGCCGTAGGCTTTTTCCTGTTTGTAATCAATTAGAAAGAGTTCTACCTTTAAAATGAGTTAAGTAGTCCGAGTTGCAGCGGTAGCTAGCAACCTAGTAAGAGACGATCACGTCCAATTTATCCGGGTTGCAGCGGTAGCAAGCAACCTAGTAAGAGACGATCACGTCCAATGGTAAGAAATATAAAAACCCATAGTTCCTAACAGAGGAGTCAGATCAAAACAAAAAGTACACCATTAGAACCGCCTTGTCCGAAACCCCTGTATAGGAAACTTTCTGTCCCTTGGCTTGAACAGCAAGGGAAATATATTGGCTTGAAAATCAAGAAAAGTGGCAGCTACTACAACATTCTGCCTAAACGGGATATTTTTTTCTTTTTTTTTTTAATCTTTTCTTTTGTATCCAGAGATAGCTTGGCACTGGAACATCGTAGAGGGTTGTTCAATAGCTCATTTTAAAGGAAATTAATTGGGTTAAAAATCTATAGTAACTAAAATAAATTATTTCTAAAAGAGAATAAATTTTTCCACCAAAAACTGCATTTTCGATGTCTTTTCACACTGCAGTCTTTCAAACATAATCAAAACAAAAGTATATCATTAGAACTACCTTGTCTGAAACCCTACTAGATAAATAATGAATTTATATACTAGACTGGCACCGGATAAATTTGGCATTTTTCATCTGAATTGTCAGGGGTTAAATAGTACATTGGATTATTTGTCGGAGCTGTGTATGTTATCTGATTTTCATATTCTTGCACTTACTGAAACATGGTTAATGAATAATTTTTCTGGACTATTGGATATTTTAAATTATAATATGTATGTTAAGTACCGTACTCACCATCAGCATGGAGGACTTGCCCGGTATATTAGAACTGATTTGAATGTGAAGGTTAGGGATGATTTGTCTGTTAATAGAGAGATGATTTTTGGGTGTTATAATAAAGAACGACCTCTTGCCTATTACAAATTTTATACGCCACTTAATCATAGTATTGGTTAGTAATTCCACAGATAGCTTGGCACTGGAACATCGTAGAGAGTTGTGCAATGGCCCGTTTCAAAGAAAATTTTGAGATTGAAAATTTTGAGATTGAAGATCGTCTTTTAATTACATTAAAAGACGATCATTGGAATTACATTAAAAGACGATCAATGGTTACACATTTTATAGTAAAGAGCAATAGCTAGCCTATGGCTACGTAAAGGAATATAAATGGAAACAGCAGTGTTATTGATGAAGAGATATTTGAAACCTAGTAAAGAACAAACCACGGGATATAGTAACTGAAAGTGTATAGAAAACAAGAATCTTTGAAAAGTTTTATAGTAAACAACCAACTCTTGCCCATGGTAATCCAGGTTGCAGAGGTAGCTAGCAACCTGGTAAGAGACGATCACGTCCACTACGCATCCGGGTTGCAGCGCTAGCTAGCAACCTAGTAAGAGACGACGACGCCCCATAGTAAAAACTAAATCGAACAGTTTGTGGTAACAAACTGTATAGTAAGAGTAAGTCGTCTCAATAGTGACCGAAACTCTAAAAAACCGAATTTTAATACCAATAGATGCATCAAAAGAATTGAATTTTTATGCTGATTTTAAATATATATGTTTCATCAAGTTTACTTTTACCCGTCAAAAAATCAAGAAAAGTGGCAGCTACTACAGCATTCTGCCTAAACGGCATTTTTTTCTTTTTTTTCTTCCACAGATGGCTTGGCACTGGTGCATTGTAGAGAACGTTCCATAGTTCATTTTAAAGAAAACTAATGGGGTTAAAAACCTTTTGTAGTTGAAACAAAGTATTTTTAAAATAGAATCAATGTTTTATCCGGGTTGCAGCGGTAGCTAGCAACCTAGTAAGAGACGATCACGTCCAATGTTAAGAAATATAAAAACCCATAGTTCCTAACAAAGGAGTCAGATCAAAACAAAAAGTACACCATTAGAACCGCCTTGTCCGAAACCCCTGTATAGTAAAATTTCTGTCCCTTGGCTTGAACAGCAAGGGAAATATATTGGCTTGAAAATCAAGAAAAGTGGCAGCTACTACAACATTCTGCCTAAACGGGATATTTCTTTTTTCTTTTTTTCTTTTGTATCCAGAGATAGCTTGGCACTGGAACATCGTAGAGGGTTGTTCAATAGCTCATTTTAAAGGAAATGAATTGGGTTAAAAATCTATAGTAACTAAAATAAATTATTTCTAAAAGAGAATAAATTTTTCCACCAAAAACTGCATTTTTGATGTCTTTTCACACTGCAGTCTTTCAAACATAATCGTATACCATTATAATTAAAATTTTAATAAGTAACGACCTCTTGCCTATACTAAATTTTATAGGCCACTTAATTATAGCGTAGTTACAATAAGGAACGAATTGTAATCCATAGTAACTGAATTATTAAAGCAAACAGTTCTTGGTCATAATAAAGAGTGAGATATATATATAATTAATAGCCAAATAATATATATATTATTATATATATTAAACATATATAATATATATATATATTAAACATATATATTTATTTATGAGAGGCAGCCTGGCCGAGTGGTCAAAGGAACTGGTGTTAGCCACCAGTCTCTTCGGAGGCGTGGGTTCAAATCTTACCGCTGGTATTATGTTTGAAAGACTGCAGTGTGAAAAGACATCAAAAATGCAGTTTTTGGTGGAAAAATTTATTCTCTTTTAGAAATAATTTATTTTAGTTACTATAGATTTTTAACCCAATTAATTTCCTTTAAAATGAGCTATTGAACAACCCTCTACGATGTTCCAGTGCCAAGCTGTCTCTGGATACAAAAGAAAAAAAGAAAAAAAATATCCCGTTTAGGCAGAATGTTGTAGTAGCTGCCACTTTTCTAGATTTTCAAGCCAATATATTTCCCTTGCTGTTCAAGCCAAGGGACAGAAAGTTTCCTATACAGGGGTTTCGGACAAGGCGGTTCTAATGGTGTACTTTTTGTTTTGATCTGACTCCTTTGTTAGGAACTATGGGTTTTTATATTTCTTAACATTGGACGTGATCGTCTCTTACTAGGTTGCTAGCTACCGCTGCAACCCGGATAATGCTCTCTCAATTATTACTTCTCGATACGCCTGGTCGGTTGAATACCTTTGCTTTTTTCTTTTCAAGTTACTATCTCTGTTGTTTGTGTAGTACTGTTTTTTCAACTTGCGTATAGCTTGCTTTGATCTAACCATTATCTAATCAAGAATGAGAGAATTTACAGTTTTGACTTTTCTTATATACTAATTATGACGTCACGGGGTAATGATTTTATTTCATGACGTCATGGCGCAATGGTATTATTTCATGACGTCTTCAGAAACAACAATATAATTTCGTGTTTTTCTATTCACGTCATAGCTCTAATATAAAACTATGATGACATTCATTATTTAGTTAGTAGGGTTTCAGACAAGGTAATTCTAATGATGTACTTTTGTTTTGATCTGACTCTATTTTTAGGAGTTTTGGGTTTTTATATTTCTGAGCACTGGACTGATCGTCTCTTACTAGGTTGCTAGCTACTGCTGCAACCCGAATTCACATATATATTTATTTATGAGAGGCAGCCTGGCCGAGTGGTCCAAGGCACTGGTGTTAGCCACCAGTCTCTTTGGAGGCGTGGGTTCAAATCTTACCGCTGGTATACGATTATGTTTGAAAGACTGCAGTGTGAAAAGACATCAAAATGCAGTTTTTGGTGGAAAAATTTATTCTGTTTTAGAAATAATTTATTTTAGTTACAATTTATTATCTTTTAGAAATAATTTATTTTAGTTACAAAAGGTTTTTAACCCAATTAATTTCCTTTAAAATGAGCTATTGAACAACCCTCTACGATGTTCCAGTGCCAAGCTATCTCTGGATACAAAAGAAAAAAAGAAAAAAAAAATATCCCGTTTAGGCAGAATGTTGTAGTAGCTGCCACTTTTCTTGATTTTCAAGCCAATATATTTCCCTTGCTGTTCAAGCCAAGAAAAAGAAGAAAAGAGAAAAAAATATCCCGTTTGAGGAGAATAACGTGGTTAAAGTCAATTTTCTTGATTTTCAAGCCAATATATTTCCCTTGCTGTTCAAGCCAAGGGACAGAAAGTTTCCTATACAGGGGTTTCGGACAAGGCGGTTCTAATGGTGTACTTTTTGTTTTGATATAATATAGAACGACCTCATGCCTATATTAAGCTTTGTGGGCCACTTAACTGTAGTATAGGTTAGTAAAGTGTAGGTTGCAGTGGTAGCTAGCACCATCATCTGGGTTGCAGCGGTAGCTAGCAACCTAGTAAGAGACGATCACGCCCCATAGTAGAAACTAATGTAACCGATAACTCCTGAAAAAAGATTCAGATCAAAACAAAAAGTACACTTTTAGAACCGCCTTTTCCAAACTTCTATATAGCAAACTTCCCGTCCTTTGGCTTGAATAACGAAGAAATTATATTGGCTTGAAAATCAAGAAAATTGACTTTAACCATTACATAAAAGCTCGATCATCGAATTTAAGCTGAAACTAAGTAAAGGACAATTATGCCTCCATATGTTCACAGTGATGTATAAGATTTCCCATTACATCTGTAAACTGTTCCACAGTTGCTGGATTTCTTTTGGATATTACTATGAAGTTTTGCGAAAGCATCTCTAGCTGACTTTTCAACAGAATCTATTCTTTCAGAGATAATTGTAATCTTTAATTTTGAATATTTTTCATATATTTTTCGCTCTGCCCCTGAATTTGAATTTACTAGTGGGGTGGTAAAATTATTTTATTTGAAAATAAATTAAGAAATTTACTAAGCTGTACTCACATTGTAAATTGATGTATCCATTGCTTCAATGCCAATAATATTTAATGTATTTGTTAAATCATTATGGAAATTTAATCGTAAGGTATGGCCATTATATACAAAATCTCAAGGACGAATAAAATATCATTCCTTTTATTTGTAGTTAATCACCAATCAAGTTTTCGTATATTGAGCAACCTCCGCTGTCTCTGATTGGCTCTAAAAATGGGTTTTGTCTAAAAAAAACAGTCTGGTTGAAAACGTTAAGTTGAAACAAACTTGTGTGGGGAATCCCCACTGATACTGCTCGCTTTTTTTGCAATGTGTAGGAACCAGTGGGGAATCCCCGCTCGTTTGGAAAGGTACCAAGGAAAGGTAAGCAAATAGTATGTAGTTTCAAAACGTGTTTTTAATCAAGTGTAGAGGTCCCATAGAATAATATTGGAAGGCCATTTGAGAAGATACTCATTTTTTTGAAAAGGTGTAGAGCTTCTATAGAAGTATTACCTATATGCGTGGGGCTACTCACTCTCTTTGAAAAGGTGTAGAGTATCCATAGAATAGCACAGGAAGGAACATAAACCCTTAGAAGTATAACTTAGCACCCTATTGATGAAGTCTTTTTCAAGCTAAAAATTCACAAATAAAGAATTCAATTGTCAGAAATAGAGAGGAAAAGTTTATGTCATGGTTATCTTGAATACAATCGATGTCACTGCTCAGATAACCTTAACGAAACTAAAAGTTTGAATTAGAATCTGATATTTTAACTCTTAAGCAGTAAACCTAAGAAAAATTTTAAAAAATTGTCACAATCATTTATGAAACTTTGGCTCCAAAAGAGGAATTTTTCATTGAAAAGTAAATATCTTAAAACATAGAAAACAAAAAGCAGAAGAAAAGCAGAAATAAAGTCCTACAATAAATCAAACTTGTAAGGACAAGAAATTACTATCAATGAATAAATGAAACCCCAAAACGACCAAAGATTAAAATAAATAATAACAGTAAACATAACGATAACAAATACTGTAATAGATGACTAATCTCAAATTTCTGAATTTATCAAACAGTTCGTGTTAGCGAACTGTAAGTAAGGAGCAACCCGGCTCAATGGTAACCGAAACTCTAAAAATAGGAATTTTTATACCAATAGATACATCAAAAGAATCAGATTTTAATTTTGATTTCAAATATATAAGTTTCATCAAGTTTAAACATATTTATCAAAAGTTACACACCTGAGAAAATTTGGCTAATTTTTGAAAAAAGGGAAAAAGACCCCCTAAGAGTTATAGAACCTTAATGAAAATCACACCATTATATTCAGCGTATCACAGAATCCTACTGTAGAGGTTTCAAGCTCCTATCTACAAAAATGTGGAATTTTCCATTTTTTGCCAGAAGAAAGATCACGGATGCGTGTTTATTTATTTTTTTTCTTCTGGGGGTGATTGCATTGACCCAGTGGTCCTAGAATATTGTGGGAGGGCTCATTGAAACGGAAATTGAAAGTTCTAGTGCCTATTTTAAGTGACAAAAAATGGAGGGCAACTAGGCCACCTCCCACACTCATTTTTTTCCAAGAGTCACCTGATAAAAATTTTTAGATAGCCATTTTGTTCAGCATGGTTGAAAATATTATAACTATGTCTTTTAAGATGACTTAGTCCCTCGAAACCCCCAGGGGAGGGCTGAAAGTTATGAACTTTACCCAATGTTAACATATAGAATGGGTTATTGGGAAGAAAACAAAAGTTTTCTGGGGAATTTTTTCTGGTAGTGGGGGTTGGGGGTGGGTCGGGGGTTATATGGGAGAATCTTTTCATGAAGGAAGTTTTCATGGGGGAAGGGACATTGCTATGAAGGGGGCACCGGATTTCCCATCATTTTTTTAAAAAAAATCAGAAATTAAATATAAAAAACAGGTTTTTCAACTGAAAGTAAGGAGCAACATCAAAACTTAAAACGAACAAAAAATATTAGCTGTATAATTGGGTTCACCTTCTAGTCAATGCCTTGCTTTTTAAGCCAAAGATTTTTTAGTGTTTTCATAAGAGCTATTTATTCTAATTAACGGCCTTTGTGATTAAGGGGTCATTTTTAAAGAATTGGAACAAAATTCCAACTTTAGATTAAAGAGCCAGGCATTGACTAGAGGGGAAACCCCCTAATATAATTATTAGAAATATATGAATATAGAAGTTCGTTACGTAAGTTAATTCGTAAGTTACGTATATTTATTACTAATAAATACGTTCGCAAATAAAATTCAACAAGTTTCGAGAAAGCCATTTAACCAAATAAAAGTAAAATTAATATGCAAATTTCGGTTTAATTATTCATGCACGGTGAGCCAAAATAAAAACCTGCATTAATAAAAAAACGTTCACAAATGAAATAAAAAAAAGTTTTTTTTAACTGAATTATTACCTCCCTTTGGCTTGAATAACAAAGAAAATATATTGGCTTGAAAATCAAGAAAATTGACTTTTACCACGTTATTCTCCACAAACGGGATATTTTTTTCTTTCCGCTTTTTCTTTCTGCTCAGCTAGCTGGGCACTGGAAAATCATAGAGAGCTGTATAATAGCTCATTTTAAAGGAAATTGCAACATCTAGTCACTTTTGTATTTAAAAATAAAATACTTTTTAAAGTAGAATCAATTTTGTCAAAAAAATTGCATTTTTGATGTATTTTCATACTGCAGTCTTTTCAAAGATATTTGAATTTTGAAGCAATAAAACAGTCCATGTAATGAACTCTATAGTAATAATAGCTACTTGTCTCAATAGTAACCGAAACTCCTGGAACCAAAATTTTCTTTTTTGGCTTAATCGCTAAAATTATTATGTAAACTGCAAAATATTTATGATGCCTAATCAGTAATAGTAATTTTTTAATTTAAACAACAAAAATACATGAAAATTCTAAAATTAGTTTTGCTTTTTGTCTCCTGGAAGAAATTTTTTTTTCATCTCAGTTCAAATTTATTATTGTATCCTGTAACCCGTAAAGTACATATCTCCATATTATTGTCTCATAATTGCAATTATTTTAGTTTTCAGTCCAGAATCACTAAACTTATTATTTAAACTGCAAAATATTTATGGTGTCTAACCAATAATACTAATTTTGTAATTCAAACAAGATAAATACCTGAAAATTTTAAAATTAGTTTTGTTTTATGCTAGGTTTTAGATACTCGACACGGGATTTTGTGTGCTTAATAATTTTATTACAGTAAAGAACGAACATTAAATATTATAAAGAACGAATTACAATAAAGAAGGACACCTAGCCCATGTTAACTGAAACATAAATATGGATTATGTAATTTTACATTAAAAGACGATCGTTGAAATAACAAACAATTGCATACATTGGAATTAGTTAGCTACTTGATTGTTTGAGGTTCGTATCTTACTATTTAAAAGAAGAAAAAGCCGTAGGCTTTTTCCTGTTTGTAATCAGTTTATTATCCGGGTTGCAGCGGTAGCTATTACAGTAAAGAACGAACTTCAGCCCATAGTAAATTAAATAAGATTACAATTTATGACTCAAACAGATAATATTTTTGCTTTGGTCTAAAATACTGTCAGCGGTGGGGTTCGAACCCATGCCTCTGAAATGACGGGTAGCTAACATCAGCGCCTTAAATCACTCGGCCACGCTGCCTCACATAACTATGTGAATATCTTATAATAAAGAACAAACTCTAGGAGAAAAAAAAACTCTAGGAGAAATCTCGAAAAGAAAAAAGCAAAGGTATTCAACCGACCAGGCGTATCGAGAAGTAATAATTGAGAGTGCAAAACAAAACAGCAAGAAGTGTTGTCACAATGATGAAGATTATAGACATGCGAAAATTGAGACAGCCAAACAAAAGATCAAGGAGCGTTATCACAATGATGAAGATTACCGAATCAAATATAAGAAAAAAGAAAAGCAAAGGTATTCAACCGACCAGGTGTATCGAGAAGTAAAAATTGAGACAGCCAAACAAAACATCAAGGAGCGTTATCAAAATTATAAACTTTATAGAGAAGCAACAATTGAGCAGGCTAGACAAAAGATCAAGGAGCGTTATCACAATAATGAAGATTACCGACAAATATATAAGAAAAAAGTTGCTACCAGAATACTGGGTAGATACTGGGGTGACAAAAGCTATAATGGAAAAATTAAATTCTCTGCGAGGTTGTACCGAAGAACGCATAAGGACAAAGGGAAAAATTACATTCAGAAATACAAGAAGATGGCAAAAATGCAGGCTGATCTTCGTAAATTGAGAAATATTTTACGAATGTTTAACCAGGATCACGAAGAGTATTCAAAATTACAGATTAAAATTCTCTTTGAATTATATCCGGGTTGCAGCGGTAGCTAGCAACCTAGTAAGAGACGATCACGTCCAATGTTAAGAAATACAAAAACCCATAGTTCCTAACAGAGGAGTCAGATCAAAACAAAAAGTACACCATTAGAACCGCCTTGTCCGAAACCCCTGTATAGGAAACTTTCTGTCCCTTGGCTTGAACAGCAAGGGAAATATATTGGCTTGAAAATCGAGAAAATTGACTTTAACCACGTTATTCTCCCCAAACGAGATATTTTTTTTCTTTTTTTTTTCTTTTGTATCCAGAGATAGCTTGGCACTGGAACATCGTAGAGGGTTGTTCAATAGCTCATTTTAAAGGAAATTAATTGGGTTAAAAATCTATAGTAACTAAAATAAATTATTTCTAAAAGAGAATAAATTTTTCCACCAAAAACTGTATTTTTGATGCAGTGACGTCATAATTACTATATAAGAAACGTCAAAACTGTAAATGGTCTCATTCATGAATACATAATGGTTAGATCAATTTACATTAAAAGACGATCACTGAAATAACAAACCATTCCATACATTGGACTTAGTTAGCTACTTGATTGTTTGAGTTTCGTCTCTTACTATTTAAAAGAAGAAAAAGCCGTAGGCTTTTTCCTGTTTGTATTTATAGTTAAAAAACGAACTCAAGTCCAAAGAAACTGAACCCTGTGGTTCATTCATATTATCTTCATTATTTTAGCTAGAATGTAAGTAAACAAGTTTCTTTTTTAAATTTTAAATTGAAAAGATAGTGCTATTAATTCAACATATTAAAAGTTCTCCCCGACGGGGAATCGAACCCTTCTCCCAGGTAACAAGTGGGCATGCTTACCATTAGACTATCGAAGACTTATAAAATAAAAGTTACATATAAGATATGATAATAATTTTTATAATAAAGAACGACCCTTTGCCTATACTAAATTTTATACGCCACTTAATTATAGTATAGGAGAGTAATTCAACAGATAGCTTGGCACTGGAACATCGTAGAGAGTTGTTCAATGGCTCATTTTAAAGGAAATTAATGGGGTTAAAAAACTTTTGTACTTAAAACAAATTATTTTTATTACATTAAGAAATTTTAATTATAATTTCTTAAGAAATCATCATAAGTAAAAATTTCCCATACGGAAATTTAACTCAAGCCAATCCGGGTTGCAGCGGTAGCTAGCAACCTAGTAAGAGACGATCACGTCCAATGTTAAGAAATATATTAAATAAAGGACCGATATAGCTCATCATAAATGGTATTTGTCAATTACGTTTTTTATATAATTATCCATTATTATGTAAAATGCAGTAATTTTTGGGGGGTATTAACATAACATATATTTGTTAACTGAAACTAGACTAAATTCTGAAACTTTGGAATGTAGGAGATTTTGAAACCTAGTAAAGAACAAACCATGGCACATATTGGACTTAGTTAGCTGCCTGATTCTCAGAATTTCGTCTCTTACTATTCCAAATAAGAAAAATCCATAGGCTTTTTCCTGTTTGTGTTATAGGAAAGAAAGAACTCTAGTCCATAGTATCAAACGTAAGGACGACTCAAACAACACAAATGTTCCTTTAATTTCCGAGTTTTTTTATATTGTTTTATCATTTATTATGGTAAAGAACGAACTTTTGACCGAATATCAAGAAATGATAGATTTTAATCGAGTGTCGTATTTCTCCTCGTCTTTTTTCAAGCAGTACTAAAACTCTAAACTAAAACTAAATTAAAAATCAAACACGACTCTAAACTAAAACTCTAAACTAGAACTCTAAACTAAAAATCTATACTAAATCTCTAAACTGAAACTCTAAACTAAAACTCTAAACTAAAGCTCTAAATTAAAAATCTAAACTAAAACTCAGAACTAAAACTCTGAACTAAAACTCTAAACTAAAAATCTAAACCAAAACTCTAAACTAAAAATCTATACTAAATCTCTAAACTGAAACTCTAAACTGAAACTCTAAACTAAAGCTCTAATTTAAAAATCTAAACTAAAACTCTAAATTAAAACTCTAAACTAAAACTCTGAACTAAAACTCTGAACTAAAAATCTAAACCAAAACTGTATACTAAAACTCTAAACTAAAAATCTAAACTGAAACTCTAAATTGAAACTCTAAACTGAAACTCGAAACTAAAACTCTAAACTAAAACCGTAAATAAAAAATCTAAACTAGAACTCTAAACTAAAAATCTATACTAAATCTCTAAACTGAAACTCTAAACTAAAACTCTAAACTAAAGCTCTAAATTAAAAATCTAAATTAGAATTCTAAACTAAGTGAGAATCCCTGTGATCAGGTCCCTGTTTAAAACTCCCTGTAATCAGGCTCAGCCCAAAGGTTATATCGCGTCAAAATATGATTTGAATCTAGTATCATCTTACGAAGGTGAGGAGATACTAGTCTGATCAGAATTGGTGGTATTTTACGCTTGGACTTTAATCGCATTGCAGACTCGATGTCTCTATATGTGACTCGCATTTTAGACTCGATGTCTCTATATGTGACTCGATTACCATGAAACACTCTGTTGAAAATTGCGACTAAATCCCCTTTTAAGCTTTTTTCCCCTATCCTAAAAGTGTTGGGATCAAAGTTATTTAAAACAATTTGTTTTAATCCTACAGTAGCTCTTACTTGGCTTGGCTTGTGAGGCTGTGTCGTCCTTTCTCGCATTTTTTCTCTTATCTGAAGAGGTACTTCTATTTCAGAGATTAGTTTTTCTTTACTTCTCCCATGAGGATCCATATTTGGTTTTGCATACATTTTCGTAGTCGAGTCAACTACCTTTTCTTTCTCCTGTGTTAGTTTTTTCGTTGGTCTTTCAGCAAGTTCTTCATTTGTCTCACTTCTCCCATGAGGATCCATATTCGGCTTTGGATACATTTTTGTAGAGGCATCAACTACCCTTTCTTCCTTCTGTGTGAGTTTTTTCGTCGATGTTTCAGCAAGTTCTTCATTTGTCTCACTTCTCCCATGAGGATCCATATTAGGGTTTGGAGACACTTTTGTAGGGGCGTCAACTACCTTTTCTTCCTCCTGTGCCAGTTTTTCGTCGGTGTTTCAGCAAGTTCTTCATTTGTCTCACTTCTCCCATGAGGATCCATATTTGGTTTTGGATACATTTTCGTAGTCGAGTCAACTACCTTTTCTTTCTCCTGTGTTAGTTTTTTCGTTGGTCTTTCAGCAAGTTCTTCATTTGTCTCACTTCTCCCATGAGGATTCATATTTGGTTTTGGACATATGTTTGTAAAGGCGTCAACTACCTTTTCTTCCTCCTGTGTAAGTTTTTTTCGTCGGTGTTTCAGCAAGTTCTTCATTTGTCTCACTTTTCCCATAAGGATCCACCTGGAACAGCAAAACTCATTAATTTTCTGAATAGACCCATAGTTATTGTCATTTTTAGAGTTGTGTTGCTAGTTACAATTTCTTTAAGTAAATTTCATGATGGCGAAAATAAATACTTTTTTTTTATTAGTACCGAGAATTCTTGCAGTAAGCTCAGCATTATTTGATCCAACCTCAATGTAAATAGTTTTGCACTAGCTGTTTAGTAACTTTTGTTTAAGAAAATTTGACAAAAACTGTATTTTTCTATACACGATAATATAACAAACGAACTACGTCACTATATTGATCGTCCTTTACTAGGTTTTAGCTACCACTGCGACCACGATAATAACTTTCAGACTATAATTATGTCAGGTATCAAACACATGAAAAAGGCAAGCTGGATCTAGTAAAGAACGACCAGAGGAAATCAGGTAGCAGTGTTCCTGAGGTATAACATCATATCACAGAGAAACAACTTTTCAAAAGATACATGTTTTTTTTTCATGAAATCATGTTATATTATGGTGTCATATCCTTTGTCAACAGATATTTATGTTACATCTTTTTGTATTTTAAGATACAGTTTTTGTCAAAAATTGTATTTTACTTTAGGAATATGATTTAATGCTTACGAAAGACACTAGATTTTAGTAATTTAATTTCGAATGAGCCTTTTAACATCTCTCTATGATGATCCACTGCCCTGCCAGCAGTGAAGAAAACTTTAGCAATATAGATGGTGTTTAATTAACCTTTAACTTTTGCAATGAATCCCCAGTGTACTGCAGTTTCGTTTTAGTAAATTAATAAACGTTCAAGGTGAAATATATTGTTAGTATAATTTTTTAGGCTAATGTCTAGTATATGCTATACTTTCGCCAAAATCCGAAGTTCAGGACCGAAAACCCAAGGATTGGCAACCGTGAATTAAAAAAAGTAATACGGACTTTAATCCTTTATTTTTCTATGCTAATAGGTATTAATCACAGTAACGCCGTATCCGGGGGGGAGGGTTCCGGGTTTGAACTCCCTCCCCCTCCCGCTGAAATTTTGTCCGACTTGTGAAAAAGTAAAAAAAAGTATATACAAACAAATGCTGTATGTTTTATGAAGTTTTTTTTGCGCAGCCCCCCCCCCTTCTCCGAACAAAAATCCTGGGTGCGCCCTTGAATCACTGTTTTGGACATCCCAAAACAACGTTTTGGAACGAAAATAGTATCATTAATGGTATTTTTGTGGAAGGTCGGCTATCTATGTTCTTTCTCGACTGTAAAATCTCACGGTCATACATAAATAACAACACTGAAGTCAAACGGATTCTAACAGTGAACTCATTGATATAAAGTATTAGATAATTTCAATAAGAAGTGCCCATAAATTTGGAAAAAAATTAGAATCTCAGTGGGATCCTCTTCCCCCTTGTGTACGGCCCTTTTACATTTCAATTGTCTACAGTTTCACTCTTCTAAACCACCTCTTTGGTTTCTATATATGTATATATATATATATATACATATATATATATATATATATATATATATATATATATATATATATATATATATATATATATATATATATATATATATATATATATATATATATATATATATATATATATATATATATATATATATATATAAATATACCTACTGAGTTACCTTCTCAGCAGGGGCCTCCCCCAGGCCACTCAGCGCGTCCCCAGGTGGCGGATAGGGGAACTTCCTACAGATATGTAGGATACCTCCATGGAGAGAGGAGGCGCGGACCAAGGGGGGACCCAGTCTCTGGGGGTCTTGAAATATAACTGGAACACCCTCACCTGGGGGACATAAATACAGGTGGAGGAGGAGGATGGCCCCTCTGATGTGCACTGGGCTGGGCCCACCGGCGCGTGGACACGTCCCGCCAGTCACAATCCACTCCCCCAGCAATGGGTAAATTGTTGGTGATGCAGGATGCTTTAAGGGCGCATTTTCGGTAGGATATATAGTCGGCCCCTGCTAGGGACAGAGACGAGTGGCTTGTTGCTGTCCTGACGCCAGCCAAGAAACCCCTTTTTTCACTTTCATGATGATAATGAGCAAACAAATGAATACCGCGTCCAGGGAAACCGACGAAGGCCATGCGTTTAGATCTACCGCGCCCGGGGCAGCCGACGATACGACGACCGCTAATCGTGCGAATACCTCAACTTTGACAACTCCATCCCTGGAGGCCATTATATCACCTAAATCGACTTTGGTACCCTTAATATCAGAACGCTTGCAAAACAAGGAAAAAAGGAACTCCTCCTAAGAGAGATAAACCGTTACAATTGGGACGTAGTCGGCCTATCCAAAACCCACCTCCCAGTTACCGGCGAAGGAAAACTTGATGAAGCTACTCTTGTACTATCAGGACGTACTGATGGGAAACACCGGCAGGGAGTAGACTTCTTACTATCCAGTAAGGCTAGGAGATCACTAATCGCAGCAACATCCATCTCAGAACGTTTGATCATGATCCGCCTGAAAGGCTCACCAGCGAATCTTACAATCATCCAAGTATATGCACCCGACTCTAGCAGAAATGATGAAGAATCTGAAAAATTTTATCTCCAACTTCAGTGTCTAGTGGACTTCCTACCAAAGAAAGATATAGTCTTTGTCATCGGGGACTTCAACGCCATTGTCGGTGACGACCCATCTGGCAACGAGGACGTGATGGGAAAATTTGGCCATGGCCAGCTGAACAAGAGAGGTGAGCACCTAATGGAATTTTGCCGAGATAGTGATCTTGTTATCACTAACACATTCTTCAAACACAGAGCCCGACGTAAAACAACCTGGACATCCCCAGATGGAAGGACTCAGAATCTAATAGATTAAATCCTCGTATCTAGACGCTGGAAATCTTCCATCACAAACACAGTCACTTTGGCTGGCAGCGACTTCGATAGCGACCACTCGCTTGTTATGACTTCCTTTAAAATGCGTCTAAAAGCGGCAGCGAAACTCTCCAGAAAGCCTCCCAGATTCAGAGTAGACCTCTTAAAAGACCAAACTACTCGACAAAATTACACCGCTACTCTTTCCGAAAGAATTTCTGAACTCCTCTCTACATCCCCGCTAACTCTATCAAAAGATGACATCGACAATCTTGTGAAGAGTAGCTCGCAGGTTATATGCGATGTCGCCCAGTCGACCCTGGGAATCCAAAAGGCGGACCAAAAACCTTGGATCACGGATGAGATTATCTCATTATGTGAGGAAAAACGCAACCACACTAACTAACTAGATAGAGAAAGTCGGGATATGTACAAACGATTGAAACGTGTTGTAGAGAAAGCCACTCGCCGTGTTCACCGCTCCTATATAAGGGAACAATGTGAGCAATGCGAAATGGCATTCAAGAAAGGTGACTCTCACTTCATGTACAGGCGAGTGAGGGAGCTAGTCAAAAAAAAAGGGACTGAAAGCCTGTACCCTCCTTGATGAAGATGGTAACCAGATCCAAACTACAGACGGGATCCGAACCAGATGGAAAGAACACTTTGAGAGCAAATTAAACTCAACGATCCTCCCAGACCCATCGGTGCTTAACAGCTTCCCCGCAATCGCCGCAGACCCAAGCCCACTCCCACTTCGATCTGATATAATAAAGAACGACCACTTGCCTATACTAAATTTTATACGCCACTTAATTATAGTATAGGTTAGTAATTCCACAGATAGCTTGGCACTGGAACATCGTAGAGAGTTGTTTTAACGGTTTAATGGCTCATTTTAAAGCAAATTAATGGGGTTAAAAACTTTTCCGGGTTGCAGCGGTAGCTAGCAACCTAGTAAGAGACGATCACGTCCAATGTTAAGAAATATAAAAACCCATAGTTCCTAAAAAAGGAGCCAGATCAAAACAAAAAGTACACCATTAGAACCGCCTCGTCAGAAACCCCTGTAAAGGAAACTTTCTGTCCCTTGGCTTGAACAGCAAGGGAAATATATTGGCTTGAAAATCAAGAAAAGTGGCAGCTATTACAACATTCTGCCTAAACGGGATATTTTTTTCTTTTTTTCTTTTTTCTTTGTTTCCAGAGATAGCTTGGCACTGGAACATCGTAGAGAGTTGTTCAATAGCTCATTTTAAAGGAAATTAATTGGGTTAAAAACCTTTTGTAACTAAAATAAATTATTTCTAAAAGAGAATAAATTTTTCCAATAAAAACTGCATTTTCGATGTCTTTTCACACTGCAGTCTTTCAAACATAATCGTATACCAGCGGTAAGATTTGAACCCACGCCTCCGAAGAGACTGGTGGCTAACACCAGTGCCTTGGAACACTCGGCCAGGCTGCCTCTTATAATTTGGGTTGCAGCAGTATTACAGTAAAGAACGATCTCTCTCCCATAGTAACTGATATGTTACATTAAGAAAGATCATTGGAATAAAACGTTATTGCATGCATTGGACTTAGTTAGCTACTTGATCGTTCGAGGTTCGTCTCTTACTATTTCAAAGAAGAAAAAGCCGTAGGCTTTTTCCTGTTTGTAATCCGGGTTGCAGCGGTAGCTAGCAACCTAGTAAGAGACGATCAGGTCCAATGTTAAGAAATATAAAAACCCATAGTTCCAAAAAAGGGAGTCATATCAAAACAAAAAGTAAACCATTAGAACCGCCTTGTCCGAAACTCCTGTATAGTAAACTTTATGTCCCTTGGCTTGAACAGCAAGGGAAATATATTTGCTTGAAAATCAAGAAAAGTGGCAGCTACTATAACATTCTGCCTAAACGAGATATTTTTTTCTTTGTATTCAGAGTTAGCTTGGCACTGGAACATCGTAGATAATTGTTCAATGGCTCATTTTAAAGGAAATTCATTGGGTTAAAAATCTATAGTAACTAATATAAATTATTTCTAAAGGAGAATAAATTTTTCCACTAAAAACTGCATTTTTAATGTCTTTTCACTCTGCAGGCTTTCAAACATAATCGTATACCAGCGGTAAGATTTGAACCCACGCCTCCGAAGAGACTGGTGGCTAACACCAGTGCCTTGGACCACTCGGCCAGGCTGCCTCTCATAAATAAATATATATGTGAATTTGGGTTGCAGCAGTAGCTAGGAACCTAGTAAAAGATGATCAGTCCAATGCTAAGAAATATAAAAACCAGAAATCCTAAAAATAGAGTCAGATCAAAACAAATATAATAAAGATCAAACTCTTCCCTATACTAACTTGCATACGCAACTTCACTATAGTTAAGATTACAGTATTTATATTTTTACATTAAAAGATGATCTCTGAAATAGCAAACCATTCCACACATTGGACTTGTTTAGCTACTTGATTTTTTGAGTTTCGTCTCTTACTATCTAAAAGAAGAAAAAGCCGTAGGCTTTTTACTGTTTGTATTTATAGTTAATCCGGGTTGCAGCGGTAGCTAGCAACCTAGTAAGAGACGATCACATCCAATGTTAAGAAATATAAAAACCCCTAACTCCTGAGAAAAGAGTCAGATCAAAACAAAATTACACCATTAGAACCACCTTGTCCAAAACCCCTATTAAGGAAACTTATCACTCTTTTGCTTGAATAACAAAGAAAATATATTGGCTTGAAAATCAAGAAAATTGACTTTAACCAAGTTATTCTCCACAAACGGGATATTTTTGTCTTTCCGCTTGATTTTCCTCCTCAACTAGCTGGGCACTTGAAAATCATAGAGAGCTGTATAATAGCTCATTTTAAAGGAAATTGCAACATCTAGTCACTTTTGTAATTAAAAATTTTTAAAGTAGAATCAATTTTGTCAAAAAAATTGCATTTTTGATGTATTTTAATGCTGCAGTCTTTTCAAAGATATTTGAATTTTATAATAAAGATCGAACTCTTCCTTATACTAACTTGAATACGCAACTTCACTATAGTTAAGATTACAGTATTTATATTTTTACATTAAAAGAAGATCACTGAAATACAAACCATTCCATATATTGGACTTAGTTAGCTACTTGATTGAATGAGTTTCGTCTCTTACTATTTAAAAGAAGAAAAAGCCGTAGGCTTTTTCTGTTTGTATTTATAGTTAAAAAACAAACTCAAGTCCAAAGAAACTGAACACTGTGGTTCATTCATATTATCTTCATAATTTTAGCTAGAATGTAAATAAACAACTTTCTTTTTTAAATTTTAAATTGAAAAGATAGTGCTTTTAATTCAACATATTAAAAGTTCTCCCCGACGGGGAATCGAACCCCATTCTCCCAGGTAACAAGTGGGCATGCTTACCATTAGACTATCGAACACTTATAAAATAAAAGTTACATATAAGATATGATAATAATTTTTAATCCGGGTTACATAAAGGCTCGATCATCGAATTTTCCGGGTTGCAGCGGTAGCTAGCAACCTAGTAAGAGACGATCACGTCCAATGTTAAGAAATATAAAAATCACATAGTTCCTAACAAAGGAGTCAGATCAAAACAAAAAGTACACCATTAGAACCGCCTTGTCGGAAACCCCTGTATAGAAAACCTTATGTCATTTGGCTTGAACAGCAAGGGAAATATATTGGCTTGACAATCAAGAAAATTGACTTTAACCACGTTATTCTCCACAAACGGGATATTTTTTTTTTCTTTTTTATTTTCCACAGATAGCTTGGCACTGGAACATCGTAGAGGGTTGTTCAATAGCTCATTTTAAAGGAAATTAATTGGGTTAAAAATCTATTGTAACTAAAATAAATTATTTCTAAAAGAGAATAAATTTTTCCACCAAAAACTGCATTTTTGATGTCTTTTCACGCTGCAGTCTTTCAAACATAATCGTATACCAGTTATTATTCACTATAGTTAAGATTACAGTATTTATATTATGCATCATTATAAATTATAAAAGGTTCAAATGTTCGAAGATTATAGAGTTAAAAATTTTCCCACCCCAGGAATCGAACCCGAGCCTGTTAAGTGCAAGTTAACTATCCTAGCCACTAGACCATATTGAACCATAAAGAAGTATGATTTAAGAACCATATGCGTATTATTATTTCACCATACCAATTATAATAAGGCTAAAACAAAATCGTCGACTTGCAACCTTACTTTTGACACATTAGTTAAATCTTCATCAGGCTTAAAAATGTTTTGCTAGTTTTACATGAAAGAACGAACCTTAGTCCATATACAATAAAGAACGACACCTTGCCCATGTTAACTAAAACATAAATAGGGATTATGTAATTTCCAATAGTATCATGGCTGTAGAGATGGCTGAAACCTACAGCTTCGCTTACCTTAGTAGTATTATTAGTAACGACAGTGGGTGCACAGAAGATGTTAAAAGTAGAATAGCCAAAAAAGTTTGGAAGAATAGGAAGATAAGTCTGTGCACCAAGATTAGAATATTGGACGCTACAGTGATGACAGTGGCCAAGCATGGTTCTGAAGCGCAGGAACTCCAAAAAACGGAGGAAGTTTCACATGTTTTTTTTCCAGAAAAATTGCCTACGGACTGTTCTGTGTACCCAACTGACTGGCCGTATCTCAAACAGTAGACTGTACGAAAAGTGTGGTTCAAACTAGGGCTATAATAAGAGAAATGTTGAGATGGCTAGCTAGGCCATGTTTGGCCGATGAAGGATGGAAGATTGCCAAAGATTGTCGTTTTCTACCAACCGTCTAGGGCAAAATGAAATTATAATAAAGAACGACCTCTTGCCTATGCTAAATTTTATACGCCACTTAATTATAGCATAGGTTAGTAATTCAACAGATTGCTTGGAACTTGAACATCGTAGAGAGTTGTTCAATGGCTCATTTTAAAGAAAATTTACAGTAAAGAACGGTCTCTCTCCCATAGTAACTGATATGTTACATTATTTTATAATAAAGAACAAACTCTAGCCAATATCAGCTTAAATATTTTATATAAAGATTTTATAGTAAAGACTGAACTCAAGTCCAAAGGAACAGAACCCTGTGGCTCATTCAAATATTCGTCAGTATTTTAGCTAGGAGGTAACTAAACAAGTTTCTTTTATAAATTTGATATTTAAAAGACCTTGCTTTAAATTCTTTAAACTCAATTTTTTAAAATTTCTCCCCGACGGGAAATCGAACCCCGTTCTCCTGCATAACAAGTGGGTATGCTAACATTGTACCATCAGAGACTTGTAATTTAAAAGTTACATTTAAAACATGATAATAAATTCGCTAATAAACTAAAAAAATTATATAAGGAATCGGTCTGGTTAATTATAAATGGCGACTACGTTGGTTTAACATTTAAGGACGTATCCAAAGGGTTTAGTGGGTTTGAACCCCCCTCCCCCAAAATGTTTTCAGATTCATAATAATGAATATAAAATGAATAAAACAAAATTGAATATAAAAAAATATACAAAAATGAATATGAACAACTTTTTTATGCGTTTTTGAAGTTTTTATTATAATAAAGAACGAATATTTTACCGATTATCTACTAATAACCATATATGACGTAATAAGTGACATGACATAATATCTAAAACCTATTGTGTACTAATAACCATGTATGACTTAATGAGTGACGTGACGTAAAAATGGAAAAAATTAATTTTTATTTTAATTTCGTTTTTAGTTCAGAATCGCTAAAGTTATAAACTGCAAAAATATTTATGGTGTCTGATTTATAGGTAGGACATAGATATGAGTAATATCTTTTAAATAAGCTATTAGAAATCTGTCTAAGATGCCTGCGATACCAATACGCCAAACAACAGTACGCCCACACTGATACGTGAGATATCGATACGTCCGATACCGCTACAGCGTACAGCCCTTTCCCCATGGACTATGGAGGGCCTAACATAAAAAAAAACATAGGTATTGGACCTTTTAACTATGCAGCAAAAAATGGCTATCCAAAAATTTTGGTGGGATACCTTTGGGGGGAGAGGGCCTTTAGGGCAGAGACTAGTCGCCCTCCATATTTTGGTCACTTAAAGAAGGCACTAGTAAATTAAAGTTTCGTTTAAACGAACCATTTAACATCTCTCTATGATGTTTTGGTTATTCGCTAGCCCTGGTGGAAAAAAAAGAAAAAAAATGAGACACATCAGTGCTACCCATGCAAAAAAGCAATTTTCCTTGGTGTTCAAGGATTGTAATTGTCCTACAATAGGTTTTCAAGCATTTTGATTCCAATTTTACACTTTTTATTTCAGTATGACGCCATTTAAAGGGGTTTCACGTTCTTTTTCGAAATCACCATGAATTTCTCTTCGCAATAAACTTTTACTTTTAAGATTAACCGAAGCTATGTTTATTATTCCTGATACACTGGCAGGTATCGTTTTGTTTTCACTAGAAAGTTTTAAAATAACGTGTTTTTCAAATTTTGGTTACTATGGGCTGTGGTTCGATCTTTACTAGGTTGCATCTACTGCTGCAACCATGATTTCCTTATGAAAGGTCATTGAACATTGCATTGAAAATCCATTGCGAAGTTGTAACTTATGTAACTTGGTAATTTTATAGTATCAAACAAATCGCGGTAATGAACTGTAAGTAAGGAGCGATCCGGCCCAATAGTAAAAGAAATTCTAAAAAAGGGAAGTTTAATATTAATAGATCATGGCTTTAGTAGTAGCTGCAACCTAGTAAAGAGGGAATTACAGCCCATAGTAGCAAAAGTAGAAAAACTTATTTTGAAAAAAACTGCTTAGTGAGAAAAAATTGCATC
The DNA here is from genome assembly GCA_027921565.1 of Artemia sinica. NCBI lineage: Eukaryota > Metazoa > Arthropoda > Branchiopoda > Anostraca > Artemiidae > Artemia > Artemia sinica. The sequence goes on from JAPEVW010000043.1 coordinate 337,342, forward strand.
TGACACTAAATCAGGAATGATAACTAGTGTTTCTGTTAATTTTAAAAATAAAAGATTTTTGCAAAAACAAATTTACGGTGATTTCAAAACAGAGCATGAAAGCCCCTGAAAATGGTGTCAGATCGAACTAAAAAATGCACCATTGGAATCAACATGGTCAAAAACCTCGCAACCTTACTACAGCTTATGCTTTTGGATTAAATAATCGAGTATCAAAATACGGGGATACATTTAAAACGGAACAAAGAATGAAAATAAAATACAAGGGTTATATATTGGCCAATCAAGGGTGAGTGCACTGTCAGGGTAATGACTTTGATGCTCAAATAAACATATAGTAAGGAATCTAATGATAACCTTTTAATTTCTTTTAATTTTTTCTTTTAATTTCATCTAATTTCTTTTAGTTAATTATGTATCCGCTCCTGCACTCTTTTCCTCCTAAATAAATCGCATACGTTAAAACTAACGTTGCATACCTTTGTTTATTTGAAGGAAATCCTTCTTGAGTGAAGAAGATAATTCAAGGATTTGACATTCTGAAACTTGATCCTGGAATTGATCCTGAGCAGGACTCTGCCTTGTATGTTATATTATTCGATTACGTAAAATAATATGTAATGGAAAGAGTAAGGGAATTTAACGGAATGACTTTGCTAATAAGTAAAGGAAAAGAATGTAAAGGAATGCTGTGCTTCCGTAAGTTGATGATAACGTTGTGAATTCTCAACTCTTAAGCTTGTACTTATTGACAATACATATACATACACATGTGTTTAAAAGCCAGTGACCTGTTTGTGTATTATTAATGTACTTCCACGGTGAAAGGGGTGCCCTATGGCAGAAGGGCACCCTGCTAAACTGGGAATGGTACTTTTTTTGCGGTTTTTAATTTTTGTATTATACCTTGTCTTCGTGAATTATGTTTGGCTACCCAAATCCAAATTAAAAAAATAAAAGTTGTTTTTAAATTAGTGTAGGTGACATTAAAGTTTGAAATTAAGTGAAAAAGATTATTATGTCACCGAGAGGAGAGGAGGTGGGATTTATTTTAAAAAAAACCAGTGACCTTATACGCAAAAACAAAACAAAAGAAACGTCCTCTCAACTTTAGAGACAAAAAAAACAACAACAAATAACCCTAGCCAAGAACTAACAACACCCAGCGTAATAAAGTCACCTAACGTGATTCGTAAGCAATTTATTATTCGACCTAGGAATATTATCACTTTTTTTCAGGAAACTCTAGATGTTTATACACGAAACACTTTCAAATTCAAACTCCCTCATGTCCAAAAACCAAAAAAACAAAACAAAAAAAACAGCAGCATCGGTGTAAAACAAAATCATCATTTAATGTAAAAGCTACGAAACAGGGCACTACTGTACTTGCGACAAGAAAATAGTTAACGCTCCTTGATCTTTTGTTTGGCTGTCTCAATTTTTACTTCTCGATACACCTGGACGGTTGAATACCTTTGCTTTTGGTTTTTCTTATATTTGATGCGGTAATCTTCATCATTGTGATAACTCTCCTTGATCTTTTGTTTGGCTGTCTCAATTTTTGCATGTCTATAATCTTCATCATTGTGATAACACATCTTGCTGTTTTGTTTTGCTCTCTCAATTATTACTTCTCGATACGCCTGGTCGGTTGAATACCTTTGTTTTGCTCTCTCAATTATTACTTCTCGATACGCCTGGTCGGTTGAATACCTTTGCTTTTTTCTTTTCAAGATACTATCTCTGTTGTTTGTGTAGTACTGTTTTTTCAACTTGCGTATAGCTTGCTTCGATCTAACCATTATTCTAATCAAGAATGAGAGAATTTACATCTTTGTCGTTCAATTATGACGTCATGGCGTAATGATTTTACTGACGTCATGGCGCAATGATATTATTTCATGACGTCATCAGAAACAACAATATAATTTCGTGTTTTTCTATTCACGTCATAGCTCTAATATAAAACTATGATGACATTCATTATTTATCTAGTAGGGTTTCAGACAAGGTAATTCTAATGATGTACTTTTGTTTTGATCTGACTCTATTTTTAGGAGTTTTGTTATATTTCTTAGCATTGGACTGATCGTCTCTTACTAGGTTGCTAGCTACTGCTGCAACCCAAATTCACATATATATTTATTTATGGGAGGCAGCCTGGCCGAGTGGTCCAAGGCACTGGTGTTAGCCACCAGTCTCTTCGGAGGCGTGGGTTCAAATTTTACCACTGGTATGCGATTATGTTTGAAAGACTGCAGTGTGAAAAGACATCGAAAATGCAGTTTTTGATGGAAAAATTTATTCTCTTTTAGAAATAATTTATTTTAGTTACTACAGATTTTTAACTCAATTAATTTCCTTTAAAATGAGCGATTGAACAACTATCTAAGATGTTTCAGTGCCAAGCTATCTCTGGATACAAAAAAAGAAAAAAGAAAAAAAATATCCCGTTTGGGGAGAATAACAAGGTTAAAGTCAATTTTCTTGATTTTCAAGCCAATATATTTCCCTTCCTGTTCAAGTCAAGGGACAGAAGTTTCCTATACAGGGGTTTCGGACAAGGCGGTTTTAATGGTGTACTTTTTTTTTTATCTGACTCCTTTGTTAGGAACTATGGGTTTTTATATTTCTTAACATTGGACATGATCGTCTCTTACTAGGTTGCTAGCTACCGCTGCAACCCGGATATTTCCAGCTTGAATTGAAATATTCGAACTATTGCTTGGATACCATGGATAATTTTGCAGTTTACACAAGCTGCAAAGAACGAACAGGCTGATCTTTGTAAATTGAGAAAAATTTTACGAATGTTTAACCGGGATTACGAAAAATATTCAAAATTAAAGATTAAAATTATCTCTGAAAGAAAAGATTTTGTTGAAAAGTCAGCTAGAGATGCTTTCGCAAAACTTCATAGTAATATCCAAAAGAAATGTTGCACGTTTAGTGAAAAGCTTCCAAGGTATGGACCGGCAACTGTGGAACAGTTTACAGATGTAATGGGAAATCTTATGCACCACTTTGAATATATGGAGGCATAATTGTCCTTTACTTAGTTTCAGCTTAAATTCGATGATCGAGCTTTTATGTACTATATCCAGCGACTATGACGTCATTGATCAATATTGTATATAAAAAATTAAGTTTTTCGTAAAAAATAATTAATTTAAAAAAAAATTAAGTACAAATGGCACTAGATCTAGAGATTTTCTTTAAAATGGGCCATTGAACAACTCTCTACGATGTTCCACTGCCAAACTATCTGTGGAAGAGAAGAAAAAAGAAAAAAATATCGCGTTTGTGGAGAATAACATGGTTAAAGTCGATTTTCTTGATTTTCAAGCCAATATATTTTCTTTGTTATTCAAGCCAAAGGGTGGTAAGTTTCCTTTATAGGGTTTTTGGACAAGGCGGTTCTAATGGTATACTTTTTGTTTTGATCTGACTATTTTTCTAGGAGTTAATGGTTTTTATATTTCTTAACATTGGACGTCATCGTCAATTACTAGGTCGCTAGCTACCGCTGCAACCCGGATCTGAGGCAAAACCAGATCGATTTGTCTTTTATCTTTACATTTTTTTCAATTTAGTACTTGACTCACTTAGCAAACTTTCCCCCGTTCTTTTAGCCAATCACCAACCTTTTTGTTAAAAAGTAGTTTTTATTTAGTATTTCTTTGTTTTATGCAAAATAGCAGTCTGAACGTTACTCTAGTTCAGCAGTCAGAACGTTACTGTAACTGTTACTGTAGAGTGACTCGAACTTGTATTTTCCTTGTCGGGATTAGGATTTGTCCGAGATTTGTCGGGATCACTAACCACTGCACTACAGCAACTAATTATTCAAAGGTAAATATAGTATTCATGATGTGTCTGGACATTCCTCACGCAGGCATATTGGTAGGTTTCCTAAATTTAGTAGAAAAAATCATAATGAAAAGTGCATAAAAGTATATTGGTCAACTTCTGAAGCAAACCACAATCCATATTAACCAAAAGTCTGAATAGGTATTTTGAAAAAAAAACTTCTTACATCCATACATTTCCATACTTCCTTACTTCTTACATCAATGAATCCATACTTCTTGCATCATTAAAACCATATCATTACTATATGAATCAACACCATTTATGATGAGCTATATTCGTCCTTTATGTAACTACACCTGGAGCCACCATAAATCAGTTAGCATGGGAGAGAGAACGTTCTTTACTTTAAATTCTAAACTTAAAAATAAAATATATTAACAAATGGAATTTTTTGGTATGAAACTACATAGTCAATCCCACATCGGGTAGTTAGAACCTAACCAAAAATACAACTAATTTTAGCATTTTAAGGTATTTTTCCAGCTTGAATTGAAATATTCGAACTAATGCTCAGATACCATGGATATTTTTGCAGTTTACACAAGCTGCGAAGAACGCACAGGCTGATCTTTGTAAATTGAGAATAATTTTACGAATGTTTTACCGGGATTACGAAAAATATTCAAAATTAAAGATTAAAATTATCTCTGAAAGAATAGATTTTGTTGAAAAGTCAGCTAGAGATGCTTTCACAAAACTTCATAGTAATATCCAAAAGAAATTTTGCATGTTTAGTGAAAAGCTTCCAAGGTATGGACCGGCAACTGTGGAACAGTTTACAGATGTAATGGGAAATCTTATACATCACTTTGAATATATGGAGGCATAATTGTCCTTTACTTAGTTTCAGCTTAAATTCGATGATCGAGCCTTTATGTACTACATCCAACGACTATGACGTCATTGATCAATATTGTATATAAAAATTAAGTTTTTCGTAAAAAATAATTAATCTAAAAAAAAATAAAGTACAAATGGCACTAGATTTAGAGACTTTCTTTAAAACAAGCCATTGAACAATCGTACGTAGGCTAACCTAACCTAACTTAACCTAACCTAACTTAATCTAGCCTAACCTAACCTAACTTAAACATGGAGAGATGTTTACTAGCTAACCTAACTTAGCTAACCTAACCTAACTTACCTAACTAAACCTAACCTAATCTAACCTTACTTAATCTAGTCCAACCTAACCTAACCATACTCGCCGGAAAATCCCCCCCAGGTCGACTTTATATTTCTCTCTCACTATGCATGCTTGCGGCTGTGGCAAACGTACTCTATAGTTGCTCTTACATTGGAAGTGGCTTTCCCAGTGGTACTCCATGGTAGGATATCGAGACTATCTATTTTATTGCGTGTGTTAAATCAGTAATTTGTTGCCATTGGAGGGATATATACCTACACCATATTTTTAAAAAAAACGTGAAAATGAATTAATCGAAGAAAGTGTGGGCACATGATAAAGTCATTGTTGCCTTGAAAGCTGACAAAGAGATATATTTGAACTATGGAACAAGTAGTAGTGGAGATCTTATTGGGAATGTATGCCTACGTTTTCATGACAGTGAGGAGTTAAATTCCTTTGGAGTAGTCAAGAATTTTTATCATTCAAAAAGTGGATATGTGAAAGTATCATTTCCAGAGAGGTTATTACTCAAAGAGAATGCCAACATAAAAATAATAGTTGATGAAGATGGGCAACTTCTAGCTAATGGCTCTGGTAACATGTTAACCGTCGATAGATCTTATTATCATAATTCCGGTGTTAACATTTAAATGAAATCAGAATGGAAACGAAGGGCCTACTGCTGCACCAACATTATAAATCATATCTTGTCAACGTGCCAGAACTGTTGCCTCTGTAAAAATAATGTGATAATAGACAGTGAAATTGCCGGTAAAATAAAAAGAGCATTGGCAGACAATATCACTAATGAATATAATGATAAATTGATTGGAAAATGAAGCACAAGTGAGCATTATTACTACTATTGATCTAATAGTCAATGAATCAAATAAAACCTAGGATGAAACGTGTATTGAATCAGTAGGCGACAGCCCAGTGGAAATTGTATATGACTCAAAATGGATGAATGATTATTCTAGTGGTTATAAACTAAGAGAAGCGAATAACTCTTGTATGAAGAGAGAGAGAGCTCGATAAATTATTTTATGGAACAGATTCAGAATGTTCAATGTTGTTCAATGATATTAATAATGTAAAATAATGTCTGTAACATATTTTTATGTTGTTACTACATGTTCTTACTTCAATAAAAATATTTTATGCATTACTTTGTTATATTTCTATTATTTTAGGAAACGTTAGCATATTAAACGCTTAGAATGTTTATTAAAATGTTGGAGATTTTTTATTTTCTTTGAAAAAAATTAGAATTGAACTATAACTTTTTTCTTTTCTCTTAGAAAACTCAGAAGAGAACTTGAAATTTCTTTCACTTTGCTGTGAAAACTCAGAATTAAAGTGGAACCTTTTCTATTCTCAAGATAAACATTCGGATGAGAACTTTTAATTTTTCATCTCTTTGAGAAAAATTGGTACTGAATTTAAGAAAATTTAAAATTAAAATGAAACTTTTTATCTTCATGGAAAAAAATCCAGAATCATAGTCTAACTTTTCCTACCTTCTATGGAAAAATTTAGAAAAGAACTTTAAATTTTTTATGTCTTTGAGAAATTAAGAAGTGTAGCGGAAACATTCTATTTTCTTGGAAAAATAGAATTGATTTGTAAGTAATTTCTCTTTCATTGAGAAAATTCAGAAGAGAGTTTGAACTTTTCTTCACTTCATTGAGAAAATTTAGAATAAAAGTGGAGCTTTTTATCTTCATTGAAAATATTCACAACTAAGGTATAACTTTTTTTATTTTCTATGGAAAAATTTAGAATAGATCATTAAATTTTTATGTGTTTGAGAAAAACTAGAACTGAAGTGTAACCTTTTATATTTGCATGGAAGAAATTAGAATTGATCTGTAACTTATTTCTTTTTCATTGAGAAAATTCAGAAGAGAACTTAAACTTTTATTCACTTCGTTGTGAAAACTCGGAATTAATATGAAGCTTTTCTCTTCTCAGGGAAAAAATCCTGAAAAGAACTTAAAATTTTTTCATCTCTTTGAGAAAAATTGGAACTGAATTTAAGAAAATTTAGAATTAAAGTGAAACTTTTTATCTTCATGGAAAATATTCACGATCATAGTCTAACTTTTCCTATCTTCTATGAAAAAATTTAGAAAAGAACTTTAAATTTTTTATGTCTGAGAAATTAAGAAGTGTATTGGAAACATTCTATTTTCTTGGAAAAATAGAATTGATCTGTAAGTAATTTTTCTTTCATTGAGAAAATTCAGAAGAGAATTTGAACTTTTCTTCACTTCATTGAGAAAATTTAGAATTAAAGTGGAGCTTTTTATCTTCATTGAAAATATTCACAAATTAGGTATAACTTTTTCTATCTTCTATGGAAAAATTTAGAATAGATCATTAAATTTTTATGTCTTTCAGAAAAATCAAAACTGAAGTGTAATCTTTTATATTTGTATGGAAAAATTAGAATTTATTTCCTTTTCATTGAGAAAATTCAGAAGAGAACTTGAACTTTTATTCACTTCGCTGTGAAAACTCAGAATTAATATGAAGCTTTTCTCTTCTCAGGGAAAACATTCTGAAGAGAACTTTAAATTTTTTCATCTCATTGAGAAAAATCGGAACTGATTTTAAGAAAATTTTGAATTAAAGTGAAACTTTTTATCCTTATGGAAAATATTCAGAATCATAGTATGACTTTTCCTATCGTCTATGGAAAAATTTAGAAAAGAACTTTAAATTTTTTATGTCTTTGAGAAATTAAGAAGTGTAGTGGAAGCATTCTATTTTCTTGGAAAAATTAGAATTGATCTGTAACCAATTTCTCTTTCATTGAGAAAATTCAGAAGAGAGCTTGAACTTTTCTTCACTTCCCTGAGAAAATTTAGAATTAAAGTGGAGCTTTTTATCTTCATTGAAAATATTCACAACTAAGGTATAACTTTTTCCATCTTCTATGGAAAAATTTAGAATAGATCATTAAATTTTTTCATCTTTTCGAGAAAAATCAGAAGTGAAGTGTAACCTTTTATATTGGCATGGAAAAATTAGAATTGATCTGTAACTAATTTCTTTTTCATTGAGAAAATTTGGTGTTGGGATATAAAAGAAGTTGAAAAGTAACGTATGACTTCTCTGGCATGTTGGATCTGAAAATATAATTTCAGAGAAAATCTTTAACCATTTAGGGTTAACTTACCTTTTTAGGGATGAGTATTTAGGGTTCTCCTACATGCTGAACCTGAAAGTGTGTTCCCTAACATGCTGGATCTAAAAGTGTAATTTCAGAGAAACTCTTTAACCTTTTAGGGTTAACTTGCCTTTTTAGGGTTGACCATTTAGGGTTCTCCAACATGCTGAACCTGAAAGTCCTACATGTCGAACCTTAAAGTGTGTTCCCTGACATGTCGAATCTGAAAATGTGATTTCAGAGAAATTCTTTAACCATTTAGGGTTAACTGGGGATGAACATTTAGGGTTCTCCTACATGTTGAACCTGAAAGTGTGTTTCCTGACATGCTGGATCTGAAAGTGTAATTTCAGAGAAATTCTTTAACCTTTTAGGGTTAACTTGCCTTTTTAGTGGTGACCATTAAGGGTTCTCCAACATGCTGAACCTGAAAGTCCTACATGTCGTACCTGAAAGTATGTTCCCTGACATGCCGAATCTGAAAGTGTGATTTCAGAGAAATTCTTTAGCCATTTACGGTTAACTTGGGATGAGGATTTAGGGTTCTCCTACATGTTGAACCTGAAGTCTGTTCCCTGACATGCTAGATCTGAAAGTTCAATTTCAGAAAAATTCTTTAACCTTTTAGGGTTAACTTGGGTTTTTAGGGAGAATTAATTACAAGTCAGGTTGGCCGAGTGGTTAAGGCACTAGACTTAAGATCTGGTCCACATACGGGGTCGTCGGTTCGAACCCCACACCTGACAATTTTTTATGTACTTTTTTCTTGCATCATGTCTTGTGATTTCGCTAAATAACTTCTGTAAAGGATTTATGCAGAACCTAAATTGTTAGGGCCTTTAATAGATTAAATAAAAAACTAGTTTTTTTAACTGAAAGTAAGGAGCGACGGGGACTCGGGGGCTCTTTGGGGCCCAGGGGCACTTGGGGAGCCCTTTGAGGGGTCTGAGGGGGGCCAGGGAGGCTTTTGGGGAGGGGGGGGGTGTTGGGGCCCTACCTAACCTAACCTGAAAGTGTGATTTCAGAGAAATTCTTTAACCATTTTGGGTTAACTTACCTTTTTTAGGGATGAGCATTTAGGGTTCTCCTACATGTCGAACCTGAAAGTGTGTTCCCTGACATGCTGGATCTGAAAGTGTAATTTCAGAGAAATTCTTTAATATTTTAGGGTTAATTTGTCTTTTTGGGGATGACCATTTAGGGTTCTCCAACATGCATAACCTGAAAGTCCTACATGTCGAACCTGAAAGTGTGTTCCCTGACATGCCGAATCTGAAAATGTGATTTCAGAGAAATTCTTTAACCTTTTAGGGTTAACTTGCCTTTTTAGGGATGACTATTTAGGGTTCTCCAACATGTTGAACCTGAAAGTGTGTTCCCTGACATGTTGAATCTGAAAGTATAATTTTCATGGCGGTGGACTATTCTAAAGAATAAAAACAGTTGAGGCTAAATATATTTATTGCTTAAACATATTTAAAAACATTTAAAAAATACATAATGACATATTTAAAAAAAAAGCTCAATTCATTTGATATGAGGAAGAGCAAGTTTAGGTCTTTGGATATCTGATTCATTTTTCTATGTAGATACGATAAGATATTTATTTCAAAAAAACACTATCACAAGCCCACAAAGGGCTTAATTTAGACTTTAGAGTCGACAACAAATAAAAGGTTACACTAAAAATGCAAAGAACAACAACGAAATAGAGAAAAATATAATGAACATCATTTAAAAATAAAAATTTAAAACTGTAAAAAGTCAATTAAAAAATTAAAAAAAAAACAAAAATTGGTCAAATTAAACTTAGAGCGAGACATAAATGCATTAAAAACTGGTCAAACTAAACCTAGAATGAGACATAAATGCATTTAAATTAAAAGGGATACTAAGAAAGTGTCAGCAATTAAACTACAGTAAATCAATAAAAGAGTTAAAAACAATAAAAACTGGTCAAGAAAGGGGGGGGGGGCATGCAAAAGAGTGCAAGAACCTGGGCAGTACCATCAGCTAATAAACAAAAAAAGAAAAAAAAAAGAAACTATTGAGGCATTTTATTCATTTTCTCTGTAATGAAGGGGATAAAAGTTCTTTCGTATCTGGAAGTAACGCAGCAAATGGGGGACAAAGCAGGGATGGGCTCAGAAACAGCTCGAGGCGGCCGTATTCTGGATGAGGAGTGACGTTTGGGGAAAATATTTGCTGTCCGAGGGTTTATTATGACATATTTTGCAAAACAGAGGCACACCGAAACCCTCCTTTGCTCCAGGGTTTTCAGACTAGCTTTTTTAGGAGCAGAGAGTAAGGCACCTTGCCTTCTTTGAAAATTATTCGCAAGGCCCTTTTTTGAATTGATTCGATTTTTTCCGATTCTTCGCGAGAGATACCAGGGTGCCAAACTGGACAAGCATATTCTAGATGCGGGCGGACAAAAGACGTGTCAATTCTTTGACACGTCCTTTGCTCCAGGGTTTTCAGACTAGCTTTTTTTAAGAGCAGAGAGTAAGGCACCTTGCATTCTTTGAAAATTATTCGCAAGACCCTTTTTTGAATTGATTCGATTTTTTCCGATTCTTCACGAGAGATACCAGGGTGCCAAACTGGACAAGCATATTCTAGATGCGGGCGGACAAAAGACGTGTCAATTCTTAAGGAGTGGGAATGGGGGGCGCTGAATTTATTTAGGAGCTTAAGGAGGGCGATAGACACATTAGCTCTATGGATGATGTCATTACGTGGATATCCCACTTTAAATTTGAAGAAATTCTGACGCCAAGTAGTTTAAATGAGGACACAGAAATTTCAGGAGGGATAGGATTAATAAAATAGGGCGAGGATTTGAGGAAACAAATGGGCATTATCATGGACTTAGAGGGGTTTACTGTCATGCCTAATTCTAAGGCCTCGTCTCCAATTTCATTGAGGATACTCATAAGGTCACTTATTAAATTTCTAAAGCAAGTTTCAACAACCATTAGGTCATCAAAAAATTTCCATCGGTCAGAAAATTCCTTTGCGAGGCTGTTGATCATTACTGAAAAAAGGAGGGGACCTAGGAGAGTACCTTGTGGTATGCCGTTGTGGACAGGGAGAGGATTTGCATAATGATTTTGGTATTTGACAACTTGCGATCTATTTGTTAAGAAGGAGGCAACTAATTTCACCAGTAAGGGATTAATATTGAACTCGTTAACAAGTTTCTCAATTAAAATATTGTGGTTAACAAGCTCGAATGCTTTCTGAAGGTCAATGGAAATTAAATTTAGCCAGGAATTAGGCTTTTCAAGTATTTTCCCGATGTGATCAATAAGAGAAACGAGGTAATGGGAAGTAGAGGTGGATTTTAGGTTCCCAAATTGTTTCAAGTCAGTAAAAGGTAAGATTTTTTCCTTTAGCCAATCTGCAAGTAATCCTTCATAAAGTTTCGAAAAAATAGAAGTAAGAGTAATACGCCAGACGCCTTCAAAACCAGGCTTTCCGTTTTCCTTTTTCAAAGGGTTATGATACCCTGTTTCCAAATTGTAGGAATTTGCCCAGATTCGGTAATCTTGTTAAACAGGAATGACAAGGGCTTAGACAAGAAATCACCGAAGGCACTGATAAGAGGAAAGGGGATATCCAAAGGACAAATACTTGTCTTTCTTAGTTTTTGAATTCTTCTTTCTATCTCAGACGGAGAAAGAGTGGGTAAAGAAGGGGAAAGGGCTCCTGATGGTAATTGGTCGGACAGTGGTGGAAGACTCTGGAAAATGAAAGCGAAGAATTTATTGAGATTATTGGCAGTAATATCAGGGGACTCGGGTAGATTGAAGTTAAGCTGTTCAAGCCTCCTGCCACACAGCTTTTTAACCTCAGAATACAAGTTTTATGGTTTATTAGTAAACAATACTTCGACCTTATTTTTGTAGTACGATCGTGCCAATTTGCGGATTTTTCTTTTGATTGATTTTCTTAGTTAATTGGCTTCATCTGGTTTACCATTTTTGAATAGCTTCAATTTGGTTCTAATTAGTGTTTTTATAGTTTGGTTAATAAAGGGTTTGTCACTGGAGCAATTTTTAAATTTTTTTTCCGGGAAGCAAATTTGATATTTGTCAATTTGCTTTTTGGGTAACAAAGCCATTTTCTCATCAATATTTTTTAAACTATAAACATCGGACCAATCTTCAGTATTCAGCCACATACCAAAAGAAAGAAGACCAGAATTTTGAAGAGGGCGATAACTGCCATAAGTTATTGAGAAAAAATGATTAAAATTTGAGGAGGGGGATAAAAGAATTGAAAGATGATAACTCCCACCTAATGGAGGCAGAGCTGAGGGAGGGTTGTAAAAATTATACATATTAGTTAAAATAACATCAAGAGAGGTATTTCCCCGGGTCATTGGTATTTTAACAATCGGCTTAACTTTAAGTGAGGAGCAAAATGAATCCATTTTAAGGTTGTTTGCATCACGAACTAAACAAAGACCAGCTTTGGGGCATTTAGAAATAACAAAATCAGCACTTGTCTACAATTGCTGGATGAATTTACGTTTTGACTCGATATTTTGATTTGGGGAGTAATAGAAAACGGCTATTGCAATAATATTAAATGGACGAGGGAGAACTTTTGGTCTAATACTTAGCCATAGGATTTCATCGTACTTGGATAAACTAGGGACTCGAATAACCTTTGGGTAAAGGTTACTCTTAGTAAAGAACAAAACACCGCCACCTTTTTTTCCAAGTGGGTGGTCTAAAGGACGGAGTTTAATAATCTCTGAATAATTTTTCAGGCACAGAGACCCTGGGTCGTGGGACTGTACTTCCGTAATAGCTATAATATCGATTAGATTTGATTCTGAAAGCACCTCGAGTTTAGCTAGCTTTTCAAAATTAAGACTTTCGGCATTAGTAGTAGAGATGCCTTATTGACTCCGATCAGTACACCATATTTGGGCATAGAGTCATTAGCGAGAACACGTGGTTAATGGGGTCAATAACCTCACACACGCACACACACACACACACACACACACACACACACACACACACACACACACACACACACACACACACACACACACACACACACACACACACACACACACACACACACACACACACACACACACACACACCACACACACACACACACACACACACACACACACACACACACACACACACACACACACACACACAAACACACACACACACACACACACACACACACACACACACACACACACACACACACACACACAATCAAATTGTTTCCGGGGAAGTTAATTAATGTCTGACAGATGACATCAAGTTAATTAATGTCTTTGGAGTTCGACCAGAATTGTTTCCGGGGCAAAGTTTAGATCACATGTGACAGATGATGTCATGATTGATTGATTTGACATGAAAGGGGAATTAATTTGTTGTTTGTAAGGGGAATTATTGACTCACGAAAGGGAATTAATTTGTTGTTTCTAAAGAGAATTGTTTCCGAGAGAATGTCTATTAATGTCTTTGGAGTTCTACCAAGAGAATTGTTTCCGGGTGAATGTTTTGATCTTAGAGATGAATTATTTTAGCGCGGGAATCAGGTTTCTTAGTAATTTGAAATGTGACAGTGCAGAGATGCCAATAACAAAGGAACACGCTGAAATTACGTATAGGGGTTATTTGGGCGAAATAGTTTTAGACATTTTATGGAATTATTTCGGCGAAACGGTTAGAGACTTTTTAAAAGATGATTTTAGAAGAGAATTTGAGGGTGAAACTCTGTGGTCGTTATAATACATAAGTTCCATTTGAACAGTGTCGTGAGGTGCCATACCCCAACCCCAAAGGATTCCGATCCCTCTACCACAACCCCTTAGGAAGACCCCGGTCCTCAAAGGTTCCCCGGGCTCCCAAAGGGCCCCTAGCCGTCAAGGGCCCCCGTGACCCTCAAAGGCCCTCCCCGGGCCCCCAAAGGCCCCTGAGCCACCATTTCTTAATACTTTCTTATGGCTTCATTATATCTTTTCAGAACAAGTTATTTTCCTAATGTCCATCCTAAACCCATTTTACATTTTGAAGTACCCATACTTTTCACCCACAACTTTACTATACTGCTTTTTGAATGCTCCAACACCAAGCAATACTTTTCAAAGACATTTCAGAACAAGTTCTTTTCTTAATGTCCCTCTTAAACCCATTTTACAAATTGAATTACCCATCCTTTACACCCACAACTTTACTTTACAGCTTTTTGAATGCTCCAACACAAAGCAATACTTTTCAAAGGGCATTTCGGAACAAGTTCTTTTCATAATGTTAAACCCATTTTACAAGTTGAAGTTCCCATCCTTTTAAACCACAACTTTACTTTACAGCTTTTTGAATGCCAAACACCGAGCAATACTCTTCAAAATGCATTTCAGAACAAGTTCTTTTCTTAGTGACCGTCCTAAACCCATTTTACAAATTGAAGTACCCATCCTTTTCACCCACAACTTAGTTATAGGTAAGAGTTTGAAGTTTTACCTTAGAGACTTAGCTTAGAGTTTAAGTTTGGTTTAATTTTAGTTAAAAGTTTAGAGTTTTTTAGCTTAGAGTCTTAGCTTAGAGTTTTTGTTAGAGTTCTAGTTTCATTTAGTTTTAGTTGAGTTTAGAGTTTTTAGCTTCGAGTCTTAGCTTAAAGTTTTATTCAGAGTTCTAGTTTAGTTTAGTTTAGTTACAGTTCAGAATTTAGAGTTTTAGCTTAGAGTCATAGCTTAGAGTTTTACTTAAAGTTATAGTTTGGTTAAGTTTTAGTTAAGAGTTTCGAGTTGTAGCTTAGAGTCTTAGCTTAGAGTTTTTGTTAGAGTTCTAGTTTATTTTAGTTTTAGTTAAGAGTTTAGAGTTTTTAGCTTAGAGTCTTAGCTTAGAGTTTATGTTAGAATTCTAGTTTATTTTAGTTTTAGTTAAGAGTTTAGAGTTTTTAGCTTAGAGTCTTAGCTTAGAGTTTATGTTAGAGTTCTAGTTTCATTTAGTTTTAGTTGAGTTTAGAGTTTTTAGCTTCGAGTCTTAGCTTAAAGTTTTATTCAGAGTTCTAGTTTAGTTTAGTTTAGTTACAGTTCAGAATTTAGAGTTTTAGCTTAGAGTCATAGCTTAGAATTTTACTTAAAGTTGTAGTTTGGTTAAGTTTTAGTTAAGAGTTTCGAGTTTTAGCTTAGAGTCTTAGCTTAGAGTTTTAGTTAGAGTTCTAGTTTAATTTAGTTTTAGTTAAGAGTTTAGAATTTTAGCTTAGAGTCTTAGCTTAGAGTTTTTGTTAGAATTCTAGTTTATTTTAGTTTTAGTTAAGAGTTTAGAGTTTTTAGCTTAGAGTCTTAGCTTAGAGTTTATGTTAGAATTCTAGTTTATTTTAGTTTTAGTTAAGAGTTTAGAGTTTTTAGCTTAGAGTCTTAGCTTAGAGTTTATGTTGAAGTTCTAGTTTAGTTTAGTTTTAGTTAATAGTTTAGAGTTTTAGCTTAGAGTCTTAGCTTAGAGTTTTTGTTAGAGTTGAAGTTTAGTTTAGTAACAGTTAAGAGTTTAGAGTTTTAGCTTAGAGTCTTAGCTAAGAGTTTTTTTTGTTAGAGTTCTATTTTAGTTTAATTTTAGTTAAGAGTTTGATTTTTTTACCTTTGAGTTTCAGTTAGAGTTCTACTTTAGTTTAGTTTTAGTTAAGAGTTTGGTGTTTTACCTTAGAGTCTTAGCTTATAGTTTTAGTTAGAGTTCTAGTTTAGTTTAGTTTTAGTTAAGAGTTTAGAATTTTAGCTTAGAGTCTTAGCTTAGAGTTTTTGTTAGAGTTCTAGTTTATTTTAGTTTTAGTTAAGAGTTTAGAGTTTTTAGCTTAGAGTCTTAGTTTAAAGTTTTTTGTTGAAGTTCTAGTTTATTTTAGTTTTAGTTATTAGTTTAGAGTTTTAGCTTAGAGTCTTAGCTTAGAGTTTTTGTTAGAGTTGAAGTTTAGTTTAGTTATAGTTAAGAGTTTAGAGTTTTAGCTTAGAGTCTTAGCTCAGAGTTTTTGTTTAGTTTAGTTTTAGTTAAGAGTTTAGAGTTTTTTTAGGTTAGAATCTTAGCTTAGAGTTTTTGTTAGAGTTCTAGTTTAGTTTTATTTAAGAGTTTGGTGTTTTACCTTAGAGTCTTAGCTTAGAGTTTTAGTTAGAGTTTTAGTTTAGTTTAGTTTTAGTTAAGAGTTTAGAATTTTAGCTTAGAGTCTTAGCTTAGATTTTTTGTTAGAGTTATAGTTTGTTTTAGTTTTGAGTTCTAGTATAGTTTACATATAGTTAAGAGTTTGGAGTTTTACCTTAGAGACTTAGCTTTGAGTTTTAGTTTAGTTTAGTTTTAGTTAAGAGTTTAGTGTTTTACCTTAGAGTCTTAGCTTAGAGTTTTAGTTAGAGTTCTAGTTTAGTTTAGTTTTAGTTAAGAGTTTAGAGTTTTTTTTTAGCTTAGAGTCTTAGCTTAGAGTTTTTGTTAGAGTTTTAGTTTATTTTAGTTTTAGTTAAGAGTTTAGAGTTTTTTAATTAGAGTCTTAGCTTATAGTTTTTGTTGAAGTTTTAGTTTAGTTTAGTTTTTGTTAATAGTTTAGAGTTTTAGCTTAGAGTCTTAGCTGAAAGTTTTTGTTAGAGTTGAAGTTTAGTTCAGTAATAGTTAAGAGTTTAGAGTTTTACCTTAGAGTCTTAGCTTAGAGTTTTTGTTACAGTTCTAGTTTAGTTTAGATATATTTAAGAGTTTGAAGTTTTACCTTAGAGACTTAGCTTAGAGTTTTAATTTAGTTTAGTTTTAGTTAAGAGTTTTGAGTTTTTTAGCTCAGAGTCTTAGCTTAGAGTTTTTGTTAGAGTTCTAGTTTAGTTTAAATATAGTTAAGAGTTTGGAGTTTTACCTTAGAGACTTAGCTTTGAGTTTTAGTTTAGTTTAGTTTTAGTTAAGAGTTTAATGTTTTACCTTAGAGTCATAGCTTAGAGCTCTAGTTAGAGTTCTAGTTTACTTTAGTTTTAGGTAAGAGTTTAGCATTTTAGCTTAGAGTCTTAGCTTAGAGTTTTTGTTAGAGTTCTAGTTTAGTTTAGTATTAGTTAAGAGTTTAGAGTTTTTAGCTTAGAGGCTTAGCATAGTTTTTGTCGAAGTTCTAGTTTAGTTTAGTAATAGTTAAGACTTTAGAGTTTTAGCTTCGAGCCTTAGCGTAGAGTTTTTGTCAAAGTTGAAGTTTAGTTTAGTAATAGTTAAGAGTTTAGAGTTTTAGCTTAGACTCTTAGCTTAGAGTTTTAGTTTAGTTTAATTTTAGTTAAGAGTTTAGAGATTTTTTAGCTTAGAGTCTTAGCTTAGATTTTTTGTTAGAGTTCTAGTTTAGTTTAGTTTTAGTTAAGAGTTTAGAGTTTTTAGCTTAGATTCTTAGCTTAGAGTTTTAGTTAGAGTTCTAGTTTAGTTTAGTATTTGTTAAGAGTTTAGAGTTTTACCATAGAGTCTTAGCTTAGAGTTCTAGTTAGAGTTGAAGTTTAGTTTAGTTACAGTTAAGAATTTGGAGTTTTAGCTTAGAGTCATAGCTTAGAGTTTTACTTAAAGTTGTAGTTTAGTTTTAGTTAAGAGTTTCGAGTTTTAGCTTAGAGTCTTACCTTAGAGTTTATGTTAGAGTTCTAGTTTAGTTTTAGTTAAGAGTTCAGAGTTTTACCTTAGAGTCTTAGCTTAGAGTTTTAGTTAGAGTTTTAGTTTAGTTTTAGTTAAGAGTTTAGAATTTTAGCTTAGAGTCTTAGCTTAGAGCTTTTGTTAGAGTTCTAGTTTATTTTAGTTTTGAGTTCTAGTATAGTTTAAATATAGTTAAGAGTTTGGAGTTTTACCTTAGAGACTTAGCTTTGAGTTTTAGTTTAGTTTAGTTTTAGTTAAGAGTTTAATGTTTTAACTTAGAGTCTTAGCTTAGAGTTTTAGTTAGAGTTCTAGTTTAGTTTAGTTTTAGTTAAGAGTTTAGAGTTTTTTTTAGCTTAGAGTCTTAGCTTAGAGTTTTTGTTAGAGTTCTAGTTTATTTTAGTTTTAGTTAAGAGTTTAGAGTTTTTAACTTAGATTCTTAGTTTATAGTTTTTGTTGAAGTTTTAGTTTAGTTTTAGTTATTAGTTTAGAGTTTTAGCTTAGAGTCTTAGCTTAGAGTTTTTGTTACAGTTCTAGTTTAGTTTAGATATAGTTAAGAGTTTGAAGTTTTACCTTAGAGACTTAGCTTAGAGTTTTAGTTTAGTTTAGTTTTAGTTAAGAGTTTAGAGTTTTTTAGCTTAGAGTGTTAGCTTAGAGTTTTTGTTAGAGTTCTAGTTTAGTTTAGTTTTAGTTAAGAGTTTGGTGTTTTACCTTAGAGTCATAGCTTAGACTTTTAGTTAGAGTTCTAGTTTACTTTAGTTTTAGTTAAGAGTTTAGAATTTTAGCTTAGTGTCTTAGCTCAGAGTTTTTGTTAGAGTTCTAGTTTAGTTTTAGTTAAGAGTTTAGAGTTTTTAGCTTAGAGGCTTAGCATAGTTTTTGTCGAAGTTCTAGTTTAGTTTAGTAATAGTTAAGACTTTAGAGTTTTAGCTTCGATCCTTAGCGTAGAGTTTTTGTTAAAGTTGAAGTTTAGTTTAGTAATAGTTAAGATTTTAGAGTTTTAGCTTAGAGTCTTAGCTTAGAGTTTTAGTTTAGTTTAATTTTAGTTAAGAGTTTAGAATTTTTTAGCTTAGAGTCTTAGCTTAGATTTTTTGTTAGAGTTCTAGTTTAGTTTAGTTACGAGTTTAGAGTTTTTAGCTTAGATTCTTAGCTTAGAGTATTAGTTAGAGTTCTAGTTTAGTTTAGTTTTTGTTAAGAGTTTAGATTTTTACCATAGAGTCTTAGCTTAGAGTTCTAGTTAGAGTTGAAGTTTGGTTTAGTTACAGTTAAGAATTTAGAGTTTTAGCTTAGAGTCATAGCTTGGAGTTTTACTTAATGTTGTAGTTTAGTTTAGTTTTAGTTAAGAGTTTCGAGTTTTAGCTTAGAGTCTTACCTTAGAGTTTATGTTAGAGTTCTAGTTTAGTTTAGTTTTAGTTAAGAGTTTAGAGTTTTACCTTAGAGTCTTAGCTTAGAGTTTTAGTTAGAGTTCAAGTTTAGTCTAGTTATAGTTAAGAATTTAGAGTTTTAGCTTAGAGTCATAACTTAGAGTTTTAGTTGAAATTATAGTTTAGTAAAGTTATAGTTAAGAGTTTAGAGTTTTAGCTTAGAGTCTTAGCTTATAGTTTGTGTTAGAGTTCTAGTTTAGTTTAGTTATAGTTTAGAGTCTCGAGTTTTTAGCTTAGAGTCTTAGCTTAGAGTTTTTGTTAGAGTTCTAGTTTAGTTTACTTCTAGTTAAGAGTTTAGAGTTTTAGCTTAGAGTCTTAGCTTACAGTTTGTGTTAGAGTTCTAGTTTAGTTTAGTAATAGTTAAGATTTTAGAGTTTTAGCTTAGAGTCTTAGCTTAGAGTTTTTGTTAGAGTTCTAGTTTAGTTTAGCTATAGTTAAGAGTTTGATGTTTTAACTTAGAGACTTAGCTTAGAGTTTTAGTTTAGTTTAGTTTTAGTTAAGAGTTTAGAGTTTTAGCTTAGAGTCTTATCTTGGAGTTTTTATTAGAGTTCTAGTTTAGTTTAGTTGTAGTTAAGAGTTTGGAGTTTCTAGCTTAGAGTCTTAGTTTAGAGTTTTTGTTAGAGTTCTAGTTTAGTTTAGTTTTAGTTAAGAGCTTAGAGTTTTAGCTTAGAGTCTTAGCTTAGAGTTTTTGTTAGAGTTCTAGTTTAGTTTAGTTATAGTTAAGAGTTTGGAGTTTTACCTTAGAGACTTAGCTTGGAGTTTTAGTTTAGTTTAGCTTTACTTAAGAGTTTAGAGGTTTCGCTTAGAGTCTAAGAGTTTTTGTTAGAGTTCTAGTTTAGTTTAGTTTTAGTTAAGAGTTTAGTGTTTTTAGCTTAGAGTCTTAGTTTAGAGTTTTTGTTGAAGTTCTAGTTTAGTTTTAGTTTAGAGTTTTAGCTTAGACTTCGAATTTTAATTAGAGTTCTAGTTTAGTTTAGTTTTAGTTAAGAGTTTAGAGTTTTTAGCTTAGAGTCTTACCTTAGTTTTATTTAGAGTTCTAGTTTAATTTAGTTTTAGTTAAGAGTTTAAAGTTTTACCATAGAGTCTTAGCTTAGAGTTTTAGTAAGAGTTAAAGTTTAGTTTAGTTTTAGTTAAGAGTTTAGAGTTTTTAGTTTAGAGTCTTAGCTTAGAGTTTATGTTGAGGTTCTAGTTTAGTTTTAGTTAATAGTTTAGAGTTGTAGCTTAGAGTCATAGCTTAGAGTTTTTGTTAGAGCTGAAGTTTAGTTTATTAATAGTTAAGAGTTTAGAGTTTTAGCTTAGAGTCTTAGCTTAGAGTTTTTTTTGTTTGAGTTCTAGTTTAGTTTAATTTTAGTTAAGAGTTTGATTTTATACCTTTGAGTTTCAGTTAGAGCTCCAGTTTAGTTTAGTTTTAGTTAAGAGTTTAGAATTTTAGCTTAAAGTTTTTGTTAGAGTTCTAGTTTATTTTAGTTTTAGTTAAGAGTTTGTAGCTTAGAGTCTTAGCTTAGAGTTTTTGTTGAAGTTTTAGTTTAGTTTTAGTTAATAGTTTAAAGTTTTAGCTTAGAGTCTTAGCTTAGAGTTTTTGTTAGAGTTGAAGTTTAGTTTAGTGATAGTTAAGAGTTTAGAGTTTTAGCTTAGAGTTTTAGCTTAGAGTTTTAGCTTAGAGTTTTTGTTAGATTTCTAATTTAGTTTAGATATAGTTAAGCGTTTGGAGTTTTACCTTCGAGACTTAGCTTAGAGTTTTAGTTTAGTTTAGTTTTAGATAAGAGTTTGGTGTTTCACCTTAGAGTCATTGCTTAGAGTTTTAGCTAGAGTTCTAGTTTAGTTTTAGTTAAGAGTTTAGAATTTAGCTTATCTTTAGCTTATCTTAGCTTATTCTTAAGAGTCTTATCTTAGAGTTTGTGTTAGAGTTCTAGTTTAGTTTAGTTTTAGTTAAGAGTTTAAAGTTTTTAGCTTAGAGTCATAGCTTAGAGTTTTTGTTGAAGCTCTAGTTCAGTTTAGTTTTAGTTAAGAGTTTATAGTTTTAGCTTAGAGACCTAGCTTAGAGTTTTTGTTAGAGTTTTAGTTTAGTTTAGTTTTAGTTAAGAGTTTAGAGTTTTAGCTTAGAGTCTTAGCTTAGAGTTATAGTTAGAGTTGAAGTTTAGTTTAGTTATAGTTAAGAATTTAGAGTTTTTAGCTTAGAGTCGTTGTTTAGAGTTTTTGTTAGAGTTCTAGTTTAGTTTAGTTAAGAGTTTAGAGTTTTATCATAGAATCATAGCTTAGAGTTTTTGTTGAAGTTGAAGTTTAGTTTAGTCATAGTTAAGAATTTACAGTTTTTAGCTTAGAGTCTTAGCTTAGAGTTCTAGTTAGAGATCTAGTTTAGTTTTAGTTAAGAGTTTAGTGTTTTATCTTAGAGTCTTGGCTTAGAGTTTTTGTTGAAGTTCTAGTTTAGTTTAGTTAAGAGTTTAGAGTTCTACCTTAGAGTCTTAGACTAAACATCAACTATAAATAAATCTCTAAGCTATAACTCTTAACTAAAACTAAACTAAACAATAACACTAACTAAAACTCTAAGCTAAGACTCTAAGCTAAAACTATAAACTTTTAACTATAACTAAACTAAACGAAACTTCAACCCAAACTAAAACTCTAATCTAAGACTTTAAAGTAAAACTCAAAACTCTTAACTAAAACTAAACTAAACTAGAAATCTAAATAAAACTCTAAGCTAAGACTTTAAGGTAAAACTCTAAACTCTTAACTAAAACTAAACTAAGCTAGAACTCTAACTAAAACTCTAAGCTAAGACTCCAAGATAAAACTCTAAATTCTTGACTATAACTAAACTAAACTTCAACTTTAAGGACAACTCTAATCTAAGACTCTAAGGTAGAACTCTAAACTCTCAACTAAACTAAACTAGAACTTTAACGAAAACTCTAAGCTAAGACTCTAAGATAAAACTCTAAACTCTTAACTAAAACTAAACTAAACTAGAACTCTAAGTAAAACTCTAAGCTAAGACTCTAAGCTAAAAACTCTAAATTCTTAACTATGACTAAACTAAACTTCAACTTCAACAAAAACTCTAAGCTCTGATTCTATGATAAAACTCTAAACTCTTAACTAAAATAAACTAGAACTTTAACGAACACTCTAAACTACGACTCTAAGCTAAAAACTCTAAATTCTTAACTATAACTAAACTAAACTTCAACTCTAACTATGACTCTAAGCTAAGACTTAAAGCTAAAACTCTAAACTCTTAACTAAAAATAAACTAAACTAAAACTCTAACAAAAACTCTAAGCTAGGACTCTAAGCTAAAACTATAAACTATTAACTAAGACTAAACTAGAGCTTCAACAAAAACTCTAAGCTATGACTCAAAGCTAAAAACTTTAAACTTTTAACTAAAACTAAACTAGAACTCTAACACAAACTCTAAGCTAAGACTCTAAGCTAAAATTCTAAACTCTTAACTAAAAC